>JASDQU010881388.1:0-27777 GCA_032191745.1 Picea mariana | reverse complement strand
TTGTTAGAAGCATATCCAAGAAAAATACCTTCATCAAATTTGGCATCAAATTTTCCAAGATTCTCATCAAGTCTTTTGATGTAGCATTTACTTCCAAAGACCTTGAAGTATTTTACCGATGGAGCTCTTCCAAACCATAGTTCATAAGGAGTCTTATCACTATTAACCCTGAGCTAACCTCTGTTCAATATGTATATTGTTGTGCTTATATCTTCCCTCCAATATCCATCAGACAATTTTTCTTCATTGAGCATAGTCCTTGCAGCCTCTTGAACTGTTCTATTCTTTCTCTCAGCAATCATGTTTTGTTGAGGTGTTCTGGCAGCAAATAATTGTCTTTTTATTCCATGGGTTTCACAGAAGAGATTAAAATATTTTGAGGTGAACTCACCACCATTGTCTGATCTAAGACATTTGATTTTTGTCTCCTTTTCATTTTCAACAAGGGTATTAAAGCCTTTGAATTTGTTAAGTGCTTCTGATTTTTCTTTGAGAAAACATATCCAACCCATTCCAGTAAAATCATCAATGAACAACATAAAGTAAGACTCTCCTTGCAAACTCTTGGTCCTTGTAGGTCCACATAGGTCAGTGTGAACAAGCTCTAAAGGTTTTGAGGTTGCGTATTCTTTTGCTTTGAACCTTATTCTAGTTTGCTTCCCTAATTGATAGTGTCTACACATAGTATTTGAGGGCTTTATGATCTTTGGCAAGTTTCTTACTGCACTAATATTGCTGACTTTTACTAGATTGTCAAAATTAATGTGGCCCAACCTTCTATGCCATAGCCAACTTTCATCTACTAGATTTATATGACATTCCTCATTCAATTTTGCATCTAGTATATATACATTTTCGTGAGTTCTAGGAGCAGTAGCAACTAATTTTCCTGTGTCTTCTCTCCTAATCTCATATTTTTGGGAATCAAAGATGCAGAAGTGCCCCTAATCATAGGTTTGGCTGACACTTAATAGACTAGGTTTCATTTTTTCAACAAGCAACACATTTTGGCTTTGTCCTTTCCCAAACTCATAGTGTCTTTCCCAAGTATGTTACCTGAAGCATTGTCACCAAATGTAACTTTACCCTTTTGTTTCTTTAAGTCTAAAAACTTGTCCTTATTACCTGTCATATGTTTTGAGCACCCATTGTCAAAATACCAAAGGTCTTCTTTATCTTGGGCTTTTAAGGCAATAAGACATTCCTTTTTTGATGTTTTTCCTCCAAAGTTTCTTTTGCTCTCTAATGATCTTTGGTTGTTCTGAAACTTCCATTAATCTACAATTAATGGCCTTATGTCCATAGTTATGACATCTGAAGAATTCTAGGTCCCCTTCTTGGAGATGTGCAAAGGAGTTATAGTTTCTGCTTTTAACTCGATTTACTGCTCGTTTATCTTTAAGGTTATGGTTCTTAACCTTTAGATATTTTCTTCTATATGCTCTACAATTCATAGCTTTGTGTCCAAAATTAGAGCATGCAAAGCAATAACCAAAGAAAATGTGAGGATACATGTTTTGATAAACCTTCTTTGGTATTGTCTTGTTTTCCTTCTTGATGGGTGGAAGTAGTCCTCTGGATTTCTGGTCATTATTTTTCTCCTCTTCGTTTTTCTTCTTGAATGTACTGAGGAGAGCATCTGCATAATATTTTGAGTTGACTTGGATTTTTTCTTGAGAATAACCTATTCCATTTTTATTACCTGAATCCCTTTGTGTGGTAATAATCTTATCCAATATTTTAGAGCTATTCTCATATCTTGTTTGAATGCTTTTTGTATCCAGTTCTTTTCTTAGGTGAACTATTTCTGCCTCCGTTCTTTCGCAGGTTATTTGTTTTTCTTTAAGAGACTTTTCTAGACTTTCTTCAATCCTATTTGCTTCTAGGATTTGGTTTTTCATGTTTATCATGAGTTTCTCCATCTCCTCTTCTTTCTGTTCATGTTTTTCTTTTTGTTCAACTACAAAACTTTTCAGCTGTCTATATCTAGTTTTGTATTTTCTTAATTCATCCAAGGCACTGAGAAGTTCTTCTTCCATATTAAATTTTGCTTCATCTTCTAACTCTTTCTCATGTTTAATGTCTTCTATATCATTAGACTCTTCAATACCTAGAAAAAGAACTTCATCATCATCATTGTCACTAGACTCTGATGAACTGTTGTTTTCTTCTTTTGAGTAAAAGTTCTTTTTTCCTTTGTAAAACTTATTCTTATAGTTGGGTTTTTCCTTTTTCTTGTACTGTTTGGTTTTGTTTTCTTCATCTTCAGGGTCATCCTTAGGATAGGGACACTTGAATGCAAAATGGCCAACCTTTCCACAGTTAAAACATTTGAAAGGTAGCTTACCTGTGTACCTCCTTGATCCTTTTTGAAGTTTTTTAATGAAATTTGCTTCTTCCACATCAGATTCTTCATCATGGCTGGATTGAAGTTTCCGCTTCTGATTCTTTGTTTTCTTGAGTACCTTGAAGACTACCTCTCCTTGTGAGTGACTCTCATGACCTAATCTTAACTCATAGGCTGTGAGGATTCCATACAATTCATCCATGGTGAGTTTATCTAGATTTTCTCGATCTTCAAGAGTGGACACTTTAGGGTTGTATAGAATAGTAGTGTTCTTATAATTTTTTCAACTAGCTCATTATCTGATACTTCTACTCCTAATGCTTTGATTGAATTAATAATATTATCAACCCTTTTGAAGTACTCAGAGATATTTTCCCCATCTTTCATTTTTAGGCCTTCATATTGTACTTTGAGAGTCTGGAGTTTGGCCCTCTTAACCTTGGTATCTCTTGCATACATAGTTTCCAATTTATCCCAAAGTTGTTTTGCATTATTGCAGTTTAGTACCTTAGCAAGGATTTTCTTACTCAGTCAAGCTTGTTGTGTGTTTAAGGCTTTTGCATGTTCCCAAAAATTTTTCCTGACTTCTGCTTCTATGGGCATGGATTTTAGAACATCATATCCCTTTTCAACTAATGTCCATACTTCCAGTCCAATGGACATTAGATAGTTTTTCATTCTAACACTCCATAAGACATAGTCTTCACCATTAAATAGGGCAATTTTTTATGACATCTTCAACTGTTGATCCATTCTGATGTATATTCCTCTTCAAGTGATTTAAACCTTTTGTGAAGAGACATGCTCTGATACCAATTGAAGGATCATATCCTGTCACTGAGAGGTGGGGGGTGAATCAATGACACAATAATTTTATCGATTTTCTTTTATTTCTACAAACTGAATTTTGACACAATATTTTATCGTGGAACCCAAATGGGAAAAACCACAAACTCTTTTTTATTAACTGCAAAATTTGTTTTAAATGTTACATAGAAGGAAGATATTCTTCCTTTTCGATCAACACCAACTGATTAGGATGCACCCACACCCTTGTTCACCAGCACCAACTGGTAGGAGGCTACGACCGCCTGTTTAGTCAGCTACAACTGACAAGGAAGCACCAACTCCCTCTACAGGCACCAACCTACCCTTGCACCACCCAACCACCCTTATTTTTTGAATCTGGATAGATTCTATATCAAGTCTTTACTGCATCTCTCTCTGCTTCTCTGATTTAATATATTCTTTGATTTGGATTGCAGAGACACTTTTCTTCTCAACACTCTTCCTCGTTTATATATTCTTCAAAATGGTGTGAGAGTGATACACTGTGTCCCTTGGTTTTGAACCATCGCACCTCTTTGTTTAACTTAACCATAATCACTGATTATTATTTTTACTATGAAGGCTTTTCGTAATTGATCACATATGGATCAATTTCGTCCTTTAAACTCGATCTCGAATCTCTGTTATTTTCACAGAAACCAAATTCTGTGGAGGCGCTTCCTTCAAACCATTACATGTGACCGAGCGTTACAGAACCACGGGCTTACTAATTACAGTGACGTATTATATTTTCATTTAAATCTCTTATATCATATGACCAACGGCGGTGACCAAACGCTAGGCCAAACGAGTGCTTGAGAGCCTATCAAATCAATGGTCACGATTCAATATTCTGATGAGATGGACAGATGACAGAACTTCTCCCTTTGGAACTTCAAGATTTCAACTTTTCAAACCTTCAAATCAGATCGGATGGTTTATTTCACGAAAACAAATCAATGGTCAGATTTTGATCCTTACACTCATCCTTTCATTATTTAATTCGACGACTAGGACTTAATCAAGCATCACGATGGATGGACACCATTTACTACGGGACTTCGGCTATTTCAACTTACGTTATCCTTCCACTCTAGTAGATCGATGGATGAGAATGCTCCGAAAGTGTTTCTTTATATCAGACGAACCATGTCTATTTCAAGATTTCGTCCTTTGGGACTTCAGAGATTTTGTCATTTGCTAGTGGTGAAACTCCCGAAGTAATTCTTTCGGAGTGACGTAACTTATTGACATCACGTGTTGACATGGAACAAGCCAATTTCCTCTTGACACATGTCATCATCTGATTATGCCATGTGTACTTGCTGACGTGGTTTTCCATGTGTCCTTGCTGACATGGTCTGCCACACGTCCTTGCTGACATGGTCTGCCACACGTCTTTGTTGATGTGATCTGCCACACGTCCTTGCTGATGTGGTTTGTTGACATAATCTGCCATATGTCTTTGTTGACGTGGTCTGCTGACGTAGATCTCCCACACGTCCTTGTTGATGTGGTCTGCTGATGTGGTCTACCACATGTCCTCTTGAATCAGACGGTTGAGGCTTACTTCGGATGATCTGGCGATCAAGAATTTATTTCGGCTCTCTGGGTCTCCAAGCTTCGAGAATTTCAAATCTCAAACTTAAAATTTTGAGGTGAGATTTTTTCAAAGGTTAACCTCCTCACATATTTAGAATGATCTGACGGCTGACGGGTATTCGGATAATCGAGAACTCAACCTTTCTGCTTATCCTGTCCTTCCACTTAATTTTAATCTGACGGCTGACGAGAATTCGGATAATCGAGATCTTAGATCTTTCATCTTATCCTATCCTTCCACTAAAAAGTGATCCAACGGCTGATGGGTATTCGGATAATCGAATTCTCAACTTTTGTCCCGCTTATCCTATCCTTCCACTTTAAAGTGATCCGACGATCGATGTGGACTCTTCGAAGCAGATTAACGGTCGACGATGATTGCAGAACCACAACTTGCGAGTGATTTAACTCAACACCCAAAATACACAATTTGAATTTGTGTGTTATTGGTGAGTCAACCACAATCGTCGATCTTTGAAGCTGTAAGATCTGACGGTCCTGACTAATTGCGAGATTGGAAATAGCAAGATGTTTAACACTTATTGCGATCTCCGCAATCTATCCCTTTCGTTGATCTGGTGATTGTGCATCTGACGGTCATGACTTAATCTGAATTAATCTGCTCGTTTGTTGGATCAACCACAGTCATAGATGTTTGAGTCTATGAGATCTGACGATCTAGGCCGATTGCGGGATTGTAACTAGCGAGTAGTTTAATTCTTCTTTCGCCCTTCGCAATTCATCCCTGCCGTTGATCTGGCGATTGCGCATCAACGGTCTTGATTTGATCTGAGTTTCATCGCGCCATACCTACTGAGTTTCAACACACCATCTCTTCATTCGTTAACTCTCCTGAGCTTTAATCTTTGTATATCATCCAACTGTTTGACATCAATCATTATATACTGTTGACTATTCCTCCAACGATTCTTCGGAAATTCATTGTGTGATCTCTTCTGAGCTTTGATCTTCATTCGCTAACCCTCCTAATATTTTATCTCAACTTATCATCACATCAATGATATCGACTTTTGACATCAATGACAATACATTAATGACACTATGTCCAACAATATTATAATGTTGCAACAGTTCTTTTATTCTAGTTGATGAATAGAAAACGATTGTGTTAACCTGTGATTGATAATAGAGCATTGAAAATTAATTTTTCTTGCACTAACTTCTTGTCATGTATATATTTTCTTTTTGCAACTGTTATCTCAGACAATGTTGAATGTATACTAATCAAAATGGTATTAATGCTAGTTTGAAGTAGTTTCGATATTCTTCATTTGCATGCTACGGTATAAAGGTTATCCTGCAACCCAGCTTTCCCCCAACACATAGTTAGATTCCCTCTGTCATCTATATAAAGTTCGATCTTTCTTTTGTTATAAACGTTAGAAAAAAACAAAAAAGAGAATCGCATAGCCTGAGGAAAGGATTAACATAAAAGACATATCTATCAATCATGATTAAATCCCATCAATAATTCCAGCCAGATCACAAATCTGAAGAACCTTACCACTCATCAAATGCTTACAAGTCTAATTGGGCATCTTAAGCGAGTTTGGTTCATGTTGTTGAGTTAAAGGGATCTCAGACCCCTCAACAGGTCCCTGGGCAATCAAATCCCTCTTTGCATTGATTGTTGTGTTGCTCCTTAAATTTTCTTGGGCCCCCAATCCAAGCTTTCTCAACAACTCGTTCATTATATTCTTTAGAAGGATATATCATCATCAATGGAATGGAGAAATAATTAAGACTGAAAATAATTGATTTTGGATGGATATATCATCATCAATGGAATGAAAAAAGCAAGAACATAAGAAAATCATATTACTTGGTTTCATCACATGTGAAGCCTTTAATTGCAAAGATTCAAGGACAAATCTTTTTGAAGAAGGGTATTATTTTATGACCCAATGGGGGCATATATATGTGGTTAAATGTGTATTATATGACCCCAATGGGGGGCATATATGGGCTTAAATGTACATGTAATGTGTAATTAAATATGCAATAGGGTCGGCCTAATAGTAAAGAGACCTCATGTGCAAGTATGAATAGGTGTATATAGACATCATGTATTCATTATTGGAGACATGTGAATTGTGATGTATGAATGTATTTGGTTATGTGGAGGAGGTTCTCCTATTACTTAAGGATTTATTTTGTAACTTATCTATCTTGGAGTTGTGTTCCACGCTCACATTATGTACACGGTGTGTACTTTTGTTCCGTTATGTGTACTATTGGCCAAAACCTAGGACATCATCCTTCCGTCCCTGGGAAATCGAATCCCTCTTTGCATCGATTTTCATTCTTCTCCTCAAAGTTGCTTGGGCCCCCAATCCAAGCTTTCTCAACAACTCATTCATTATATTATTTACAAGGGAAACTATGTGGATTCTTCATCTTGAAATCAATGAAGTAAAATTGTGTAAGAGGGAATTCAAAGCATCCCAGTGGCGTGCAGAGACCAATGAAGGGAATTGTAAATTCATGATTGAGCATGAAAAATGAAGCACAAACAAACCACATATAGGGGAATATGCCTCTCAATGCTATTATTAGTAGCTGCCAAAATCCATTTCGATTTTTTCCATTCTTGCAAATTTTGTTGAATCTCTAAAAGTTTGGCTTCAATTCTTGTTGTGAAATTGTGTTAATGCACCCTGTTTGATTTATGACCTATCCTTTTCATTTTCTTGTGTGCAATTTGATGTGGAAACATGTTTTCCACTCATAAAACCACACATCAAATTATTGGAGAAAGTACCCACGTGCATCAAAGAGCCCATCACTTAGTGTTGCCATGTTTAACGTTCCTCACAGATGTGTTCTTTAATATCCAAGGGTTGATAGATATGTGCATTCAAAAGTAATGATTATTGGTTCCTTCTCTTATTGCCATTCATGATTTATGATCTATGAAGGCTTTTGATGGGAGATATTGGCATTTGTGGTTTTCCACTAATACTATCTATATCTTTACAATTGTGCACATGTCAAATAGCAATGCGATAGTCTTATAAGCATGGGCATTGATCCAATAGTTGAATGTTGGCCATTATAGAGGAGAGTGGATTTTTTGTGTTTTTAAGTGTTTTCCCCACCATTGTAATCGAAAATCATTTATTTTGGTGAAAGAGAGCCCGGCGGAAAAACATAAACATGAATTTGTTATCTCCTCATTAAAAAGGGACAATTAGTTTTTGTAACCCCTTGAGTTGGAAAGTGAAAGAAGCTTTTGTGAAGAGAAAAAGGAGTCATTGGTAAAATGATTAATTGAGTCATTAAGTAGTGCTTCCAATAACTTTTGCTCAAAATCATTTTTTTTAAGTTGTATCATTGTGAAAGAATAGTTGAACATTTAATTGTAATAGCTTTTGCTTAAAAGCCTTGTGAAAGTTTAGTTGGTGAAGGCTCATAATTGGTGAGATATTACTTTGTAAAAGGGATCACATTCACCATGCACATGAATAGCATTGAAGGCTTCTAATTGTATTTGGGCATTTCCATTGCAAGAAGGATACCTATAATAAAATCATTTTTTTTGCTCAGGTGTCCTAGACTGGGCTTGAAATCGGAATCAAGGGGTCTTAGGAACACTTTTACTTGTGTGCAATTGTGCAATAATTTCTTGGATAATTGCAATGTTTTGTGTCTAGTCTTTTGGCACATATTTAATTTTGCAAATGTGCAAGCACACTTCATGGAAAATTGTAAATTCATCAAGCATAAACACTTCTTTGAATCAAGAGTTGAATTGTAAAAATTAAAGAAGGATAATTCGTTTAATCCGAGTCATTGAATTATACAAAGGGTAGAGTTCCAAACCCTTTCAAAGTCAATTGCGGAAATTGTAAAAAAGATGACCTACATGAAATTGAATAAGGAGGTCATTAGTTTTTGGTGTAAGCTGCATCAAAGTGTAATCATTGTAAAAATCACACTTTGGGGTGCATGATTACTAGTACCCAACACCCTAAGCGTGACAAAAGAGCAAGTGAGCGTGACACATAAGAAAACAAATAAGCAAGTGAGCGAGTACAAGCAAGAGTGACATAATTAAAAATTAAAAATGGGTAAAAGGAGGAAAGCTTGTGCAAACCACCAATCTAGAAATAAAAAAAATTACAAGACTCCTTACATGAATTGGATAATTGGGTTCTTGATCTTCACAAGAAAATTTATCTCAGAGATAAATTGATTGAAGCACTTCAACTGAAATTAATATAAAATGAGCAACACATTGAGAATATAGTTGATGCAATGTGTGCAATAGGTGATCTCATACAAAAGGTTGATGTTACTTGTGATACAAATGACTTAATGGTTGATACAGATACAACAAAAGATATGGTTGATGATTCCTTAATTAGTCATAAGATGGAATCATATAGTAAATTGATGAAGATAAATCGTGTTGAAGATGAGTCACAAGAAGAAGCAAGCATTGATATCAGAAGCAATATTGATGAAAGTGAAATTAAATTTTCTTTTCAAGTTACAAAAGAAAACATTTATGAAGAACATCAAAGTGATCTTTCCAAGATGATTGTTAGACGTTGGGAAGAAATGAACTCAATAACAATCGACATGGATTACGACATGCCAAAGGAAATATCTTTCATATTCTAGCGTACTCCAAATTGGTTCAGTTTGTGAGTGCAGGATTTCTTGATAAATATTTGAAGACTTCAAAAACTAATGCAGAAGTTAATGAGGTTAATGATATAGTTGATGATAAACATATTGAGGAAAAACTTGAGTGCCAACCAGATAAATGTTAGAAGATGAAGAAGAAGGTTAAGGAAGTAGTTCATTGTGGCCGGATAAATTGTTGGCGATGGAATCAACAAGTCAAGAAGTTACATAAGTCTTACCGTCTAGTTCATACACATGTAAATACACATTTTCATGGGGAAATCATAGATGCAGAAGGGTTTCAAACAATTGTTCCAGATGAAGATTGTTGGGCTCGTGATTTGGTTAATTAATGATGTTGATTAAATCCTTTTTGACCCGAATTATATGTGTATTTAACTATTTTGAAGAAGTTTTGAAGGATTTTTATATCAAATTGTCATAGCTTATACCAGGTACGTATAATTGATGTTTTGTGATGGTTTTAAGCTTAATTCAGTTTGATTTAATGATTTCAAGAAGCTAATGCGTGATCTATGTGTCATAGGGAAAAATCGCATGGAGTTTTTCCATCCAGTAGCCCGTCCGATACTCCATCCGGCACCGCGTCTGGTACTTCATCCGGCACTGCATCCAACTCCAAAAACGTGGGCAAGTTGGTTGTTGTTACATCGGCGGCCTGTGTTGGGCGAATCGGCGACATGGGTTTTGTTCACCCTCGTGGCCTCCAGCTACTGAGCTCTTGACATATTGGATTAATCTGTTATGCCGAGCGTTGAGTGGCTCGTTTAGTTTCTAGAAGCCACATGCAGTTATAGCGTATTTAATGGAATTTGTTGTTTTTAGAGGAGGTCGACCCTTCCAGTGGTCGACCTCTCAAATTGTCACTGTTATAAATACCACAATAGTGGTCAGGCAAAGAGGTTAAGAATTGTGAAGCTAGAATTGTTTTTGTTGTGTAACTCAAGACATTTTTATAAACTTGTGCAAGACTGCGTTTTTAATTTAAATGCTAGAATTGTGTTGATTTAGCTCGTGATTCATTGTTGAGGAGTAGCCATGACCTGCTGGGGTCCCACCAGTGGTCTGGGTAATATTCAGATAGTTAGCTTGTATATTTGAGTTGTGCAATTGTCATTTCTTTCATTTTCTGTTATATGTGTTTTTATCATTTTACATGCTGTGTGTTTGTTGTTCATAGCTTAATTGTTTCAATTTCCTTTTCGCAGGTTGCTTGTAAAGGATAGTTGTTAATATGTTGTGTCTTTTTAATTAATTAGTAAATGGCTTGCAAGCTTAGCTACTAACTTCATTGTGTGATTAAATGCTAGTTTGAATTTCTGCAGATTGAAGTAGAATAGTTAGAACAGAGTATTGAGTAAAACAAAGTATTGAGTTAATGCAGAATATAGAGTTTCTTTGACAAAGTTTCGATGGATGAATAATTGCTAATTTTGATTTTAATTCACAGTTTGTTTATCTAGTTTGCCTATTTAGTTTGTTTACCAATTCTCCTATAATATGTTGAGATAGAAGTAGAATTTGAATTATGTTTTTACGAATATTTCAATTTACAATTTGAATTGTTAATAGTAGGATTAGTTTAGTTTATTTCATGAAATTTCCATTCTAGATCTAGATTGCAATTCTAAATAGAAGTTCAAGTTTGAGTTGAGTTTTTAGTTATAAGTTTCTAATGGTGTGAACTTTCTTACATTGGCATAAGAGTACATTTGAATTCAATGGAATAGTGTTTTCTTATCGTTGATGACTAATGCATAAATGGAGAGATCGCATGGATTTCAGGATAGTTGATATTTCTTCTATGATGGCTAAGCTCTCGTTAGATTACTTGATTCATACCTTTCATTTCTCCATAGAAGTTAATATTGAAATTATTCCTCTTGAGCTATCACTAATTGTTAGATGTCATCGTGATGTCATAAGACACCGAAGACATAATCATCATCATTACATTTGAAGTTTCTTGTCATTGTAGATTAAGAGTAATTGTTGATTAATCTTTGAATTGTCATAATGCTTTTAATTCAATAGGTTAAGATTTCCCTTTGTAGATTAGAAGTAATTATGAATTGTATCTTAAGAATAGAGTTCACTTGCTTAATAGTTGATTAGTTACCTGTTGAGTAGTTTTGATTAATTTACTTGCTACATAGGTTTTAATAGGTCAGTTGATTGTTTGTTTACTTGTTTACTTATTGTTGCTCATTAATTTGAATAGATTGATTAGATTAGTGTGTTGTTCTTAGTGTTCATTAAATTGAATAGATTAAATAGATGGCTTGCTTTTGCTCATTATATTGATTAAGTTAACTTGTTCAAAGTAGGGTTTTCATTTGCTTCTTTAAAACAATCCATCGATCCATTGTTTAAAAGTTACTTAGGGTAAATAGTTTAAGTTCCTTGATAGGTTTTGCTCATTGATAGTCTTTGCTTAAGTAGATTAGCTCTCAGATAGACCATTCCCTTAGTTAAACTATACTATCTCTACCTTTTCTACCTTGGCACATATAGTATTACAACTCTAAGTTTACTTACCCCGGGTTGACAATTTAATTGAGGGATTCAGTGCATATAGAACACCCATCATTTTTGGCGCCGTTGCCAGGGAGTTGTCTTAAGGTAGTAAATAGTTAGGAGATAGATCATTTCTAAACCTTAGAATTAATTTGGTGGCGGGGGAACTTTAAGACGAGAGATAAGAGCCTGCGCATTTGTTATAGCAGGTTCCCCCAAACCCAATGGTAGTTTTTATTTTTGTTTGCTTTCATGAAGAGACCTAGGGTCCCAAAAGGTAGATACATTAAATCCAAATCAAACCTTTCAACCAAGGTTCCTTCCGACCTTTTCGGGGGAAGGAACATTCCACTCATAAACTCTGCAGACCGATACCAAAAAGCAGGAGCTAGCTCAACCTAAAGAGCTAAAGCAGTCTTTGAAGAGACTAAAACAAGGAGCACTATAGAACAAAAAGTTGAAGCATCAGTAATAGTGGGACAGGAGGCAAGACTACTCGAGCCTTCCGTAGAACCAACCAACACAACCTTTGTTTTCTTACCACCATCAGGAGACCCTAACTTTGTAGACATCATAGACCCTGAACAGGTGAATACTTTGTTTGGTAATTCAGCCAACATAATTGTTTCCCAAATTGAAATAGAAACTTTGGCACCAATAATCTCAACCAGCTCGAGTAGAGTCTCAAACATCCAAGCAGTCGAAAGACCTTCCCATCAGAGGGGTACCTTTCTTAGACAAAAACCTTGGGATACCTTGTTCTCTTCAAGGATAAAACCACCTAGGTACTCTCTTTTTGGAAACCAAACCAGTATGGATGATCAGGAGGATCACAATAATGTAAGACACAAGAAGGGAGAAGCTGGAAACCAAACCGAAACTGTCTTCGGGTTTCCAATTTTGGACACCACACCGAATGTCAATATGAAAAATATTCTCCTCTCAGCACTGCCCACCTTTTACGGTAAAAGCAATGAAGACCCAGATACCTTCCTATTTGAGTTCGACATCTTGTGTAGGAGATACAACTACTTACAAGATGCCCATAAACTAAAACTCTACCCTGCCACCCTAAAGGACTTTGCACTAAGATGGTTCATGGGGTTGGGAGAGTCCAGTATTAGGTCTTGGGAAGCCATGAAAGATATATTTCTTAAAAAGTACCAAGACTACTGCAAGACCAAGGAGTCTCGTAATCACATTTTCAAAGTCCAACACTTAGAAGACAAGAATCTCAAGGATTATATGGAACGGTTTGCTTATATCTCCCAGAAATCAAAATAACATGACCTTCCAGATGATGCAGTTAGGGATCTTTTCCTTAAGGGAATTTCAGAGGAATACCTAGAGATACTTAACCTGATGGCATCAGGTGACATCTCCTATAAACCATTTGCCGAAATCTATGAAATGTGTAAAAATTACTCGAGGAGCAAAGCTAAAACAGGGAAGAATGTTCGTGATCCTTACAGTAGAAACTTAACACTAGTTAGTTCAGGTGGTATCACGAGAACGGAGATAGGGAATCTTTTAGAGAATTTCAAAACATATATCTTAAGCACAATAGGTTCCTAGTTGGACACCCTAAAGATTAAAAAGAAACATGAGGAGGAAAATGCAGCAATGAGCATATATTGCCCAAGATGCAGGAGGAAGCATTCCTCAAGGGAATGCTCATTGGATAACATTTCAGTTTGTGGCTTCTGCACGGAGGACCACTCCACTGAAAAAATGTCCATCATTGCCCGGTTTGTTAGCCATCTATAGGAGTGGGGATCCTGGGGAATCCTCTTATGCACCTAGGAGGCCAAGGCAACCTAGGAACCAGCCTACATACCCGAATCTACAACCTCAAGTTCCACCCTATTATCAACAATCACAACAGTGGAACTCACCAAGTTGGCAAAATTGGTCTACACAGTATCAACATCCTTGGCTTCAAGGATGGAGAGGAGGGCATAACCAAGGAAACCCTCAAGCTCCACCTGTCTCTATGCCCAACCATCCTTACCCTCAGTTTCCACCAAACATTCCACAGCTTCTGTCAGGTTTCATTCCACCGCCTTTACCTCCTATTCCACAACAACCGCAACAATACTAGAATGCAAGCTCCCCAAGACCGACATTATTACCGGCACAACCAGTTCCCAATCCCAATAATAAACCCACTCAACCTCTTCACAATGTTGAGATGTAGGCCTTCCCAACATATGTTATTTCTCATATTCCATTGCAGAAGATTCAACTAAGGTCGGGAAAAGTTATGGACAGGCAGAGGCCTTCAGTATTCATCCAGGAAGAAGAAGAGGAAACCCCCAAACAACCCACGGATAACACTAGGTGGGAAGATGTTATTATTCCTAAAGACCAAGAACCCAAGCTTCCCCAAAATGAACCTTCACAAATTATGAAGGCCCCTCCGTATCCAGAAAGATTAGTAATCGAGAAACCTACCACCCGATCGGAATTTGACATCTTGAATGAACTGAAGAATATTTGTGTCAAGATTCCCTTGCTACAAACCATTAAGGATATTTCAATATACAGTAAGGTGGTCAAAGAATTGTGTATTAAGAAGCCAGGGAGGAAGCAGAAGGACCCTCCTACAGTACATTTGATAGGATAACTTTCTGAGTACATATCAGAGCAGCCTATGGTAGTAAAATATGGAAACCCAAGAAACCTCGTAGTGACCATAACCATTAATCAGGTTTCCATTGGGAACACTCTCATAGACCTAGGGGCAGCCATCAATGTTATGATCGTTACTACCTTGGAGGAACTACAGTTAAAACCTCTTCTTAGATCTTGGGAAGCCATGAAAGATATATTTCTTAAAAAGTACCAAGACTACTACAAGACCAAAGAGTCTCGTAATGACATTTTCAAAGTCCAACAGTTAGAAGACGAGAATCTTGAGGATTATATGGAACGGTTTGCTTATATCTCCAAGAAATCAAAATACCATGACCTTCCAGATGATGTAGTTAGGGCTCTTTTCCTTAAGGGAATTTCAGAGGAATACCTAGAGATACTTAACCTGATGGCATCAGGTGACATCTCCCATAAACCATTTGCCGAAATCTATGAAATGTGTAAAAATTACTCGAGGAGCAGAGCTAAAACAGGGGAAAATGTTCATGATCCTTACAGTAGAAACTTAAAACCAGTTAGTTCAGGTGGTATCACGAGAGCAAAGATAGGGAACCTTTTAGAGAATTTCAAAACAGATATCTTAAGCACAATAGGTTCCCAGTTGGACACCCTAAAGATTAAAAAGAAACAGGAGGAAAATGCAGCAATGAGCATATATTGCCCAAGATGCAGGAGGAAGCATTCCTCAAGGGAATGCCCATTGGATAACATTTCAATTTGTGGCTTCTGCATGAAGGACCACTCCACTGAAAAATGTCCATCATTGCCTGGTTTGTTAGCGATCTATAGGAGTGGGGATCCTGGGGAATCCTCTTATGCACCTAGGAGGCCATGGCAGCCTAGGAACCAGCCTACATACTCAGATCTACAACCTCAAGTTCCACTCTATTATCAACAATCACAACAATGGACCTCACCAAGTTGGAAAAACTGGTCTACACGGTACCAACATCCTTGGCTTCAAGGATGGAGAGGAGAGGAGAGCATAACCAAGGAAACCCTCAAGCTCCACCTGTCCCTATGCCCAACCATCCTTACCCTCAGTTTCAACCGAACATTCTGCAGCTTCTGTCAGGTTTCGTTCCACCGCCTTTACCTCCTATTCCACAACAACCACAACAATATTAGAATGCAAGCTCCCTAAGACCGACATTATTATCGGCACAACCAGTTCCCAATCCCAATAATAAACCCACTCGACCTCTTCACAATGTTGAGATGTAGGCCTTCCCGACATATGTTATTTCTCCTATTCCATTGCAGGAGATTCAACTAAGGTCGGGAAAAGTTCTGGACAGACAGAGACCTTCAGTAGTCATCCGGGAAGAATAAGAAGAGGAAACCCCCAAACAACCCACGGATGACAGTAGGTGGGAAGATGTTATTATTCCCAAGGACCAAGAACCCAAGCTTGCCCAAAATGAACCTTCACAAATTATGAAGGCCCCTCCTTATCCAGAAAGATTAGTAATCGAGAAACCTGCCACCCAATCGGAATTTGACATCTTGAATGAATTGAAGAATATTTGTGTCAAGATTCCCTTGCTACAAGCCATTAAGGATATTCCAATCTACAGTAAGGTGGTCAAATAATTGTGTATTAAGAAGCCAGGGAGGAAGCAGAAGGACCCTCCTATAGTACATTTGATAGGATAACTTTCTGAGTACATATCAGAGCAGCCTAAGGTAGCAAAATACGGAAACCTAGGAAACCTCGTAGTGACCATAACCATTAATGAGGTTTCCATTGGGAACACTCTCATAGACCTAGGGGCAGCCATCAATGTTATGACTGTTACTACCTTGGAGGAACTACAGTTAAAACCTTTTCTTAGACCTACCCCAACGATTTTGGAATTAGCAGATAAGACAAGGGTTATACCTGAAGGAATTATGGATGACATCATAGTTACTTTAGCCTCATGGGAGTACCTAGTAGACTTTTTGGTCATCCACTCAAAAGATCCTACCAAAGGCCATCCCGTTATTTTGGGAAGACCTTGGTTAGCCACAACCAATGCATTTATTGGCTGTAGAGAGGGAGAAATGACCATCTCGAATGGACTCTCTATCTAGAAGCTCACCATACATCCACCAGCCCAACCGATCATGGAGAATCTATGATGGCTTGAATATCCATACGAGAATGAAGACTGGGAAGAACCTGTGTTGCCAAATGATCATTCCTGGGCACTTCAAGAGCACACAACAGAAAATGTGTTAAACCAGTTTATTTCTGCTATCACATGTGTTGATTTTCCACAAATCTTTTCCCCAATTTGACTACATGTTTGGAGAAGAATTTCAGGAACAATTGGACCCATTGATTTTGTCTTCGACATCTTTCATCTTCGAGATAGACGAGTCTGACACATCTTATACCATGCCCTACGAGATTAGTCCAGGAAAATTTCTACATATAAACTCTGGGCTAGATGCAGACCAACAAACGCAGTTAGTAAGTATCCTTAAAGAACAATCAGGGGCATTTGCCTGGGAATACACTGACATGAAAGGTATACACCCTGACACATGCATTCATCACATATATACCCAGGGGGGAGTAACACCTGTTAGGCAACCCCAGAAAAGGATGAACCCAACACTCAAGGATATAGTAAAAGAGGAGATCCAAAAGTTATTAAATGTCGGATTTATTTATCCCATCTCCGACAGTAAATGGGTATCCCCGCTTGTAGTGGTTCCAAATAAAGTGACCGAGAAATGGAGTATTTGTGTTGATTTATGGGAGCTTAACAAAGCCACTCTGAAGGATTATTTTCCCCTTCCTTTCATTGACCAAGTCTTGGATACCCTGTCTGGAAAGAAATATTTCTCCTTTTTAGATGGATATAGCGGGTACAATCAAATTCTCATAGCACCCGAGGACCAGGACAAGACCACCTTTACTTGTCCTTGGGGCACCTATGCCTACAGGGTCTTACCATTTGGATTGTGTAATGTTCCTGCCACATTTCAACGAGCAGTACTAGAGATATTTGTTGATCTTATTCATGATTGTGTGGAGGTATACATGGATGACTTCACAGTATATGGCAATACTTACCAGGAAGCCTTAGATAATTTAGAAAAAGTCTTTATCAGATGCCAAGAAATGAACCTGTCTCTAAGTCATGAAAAATGTAAAATGTTGTTAACCGAAGGAGTGGTTCTAGGACATCACGTTTCATCTGAGGGGATTAAAGTTGATCCTACAAAGATTGAGGTCATCGTCAGACTTCCACCCCCCAAGACTCAGAAAGAGGTGAGAAGCTTTCTTGGACATGCCGGATATTACCGGCAGTTTATTGAAAATTTTACAAAGATTGTTGCACCCATGTTTGGATTGTTAATAAAGGATGTTGATTTTCTTTGGATTGAGCAGTGTCAAACTGCCTTTGAAACCCTGAAAGCTAAGTTGTTTGTGGCACCAGTTCTTAGGGGGGCCAATTGGGCTCTCCCATTTCACATATCCACTGATGTTTCCGACAGCGCAATAGGAGGAGTATTAGGGCAGAAAGAAGACCAGCAGTCCTATGCCATTTATTTTGTGAGCAAGAACTTGTCCCCTGTCAAGTTAAACTACACAGTTACCGAGAAGGAATTCTTGGCAGTGGTTCATGCTATCAATAAGTTTCGCCACTACATCACAAGTTACGAAGCATTTGTACATACAGATCATTCTGCCATTAGATTTCTCATGAATAAACCCATAACTAATGGTCAAGTGACTAGGTGGCTCCTACTATTGCAAGAGTTTAATATCACCGTTCTTGACCAACCTGGAAAGGAGAATTTGGTAGCTGGTTTTATTTCACGAATAAAAAATGAGGATGATGATATTCCTGTAGATGATAGTTTCCCAGATGAGCCGGGGGAGGGGATTGTAATACCCTTGTTTCCCCCAGTCTGTAAATATAACTATAACTGGCTAAGAGACTATGGAAGACTAGATATGTATGAATGTTTGATTTGATGAACCTTTGATAAAAGGTCAATGTATGTATTTTTTGTTATTAATAGAAAATGGATACGTGTTGCATAATTGCTGAAAGTCGGGGTTTGCCAAGATAGACCATGGATGTTATGAGAGAGATGGTGAGGGTAACTAGAAATGGTTGAGATGACCCCCACCAAACCAACACCTTACTAGAATTAATGGCTCAGACCCAGAACAATTCTCTAACCCATAAATGAATTACCAGTCAGAGTGGTAGCTGGAAGAGTCCTCCTCAAGAGTTAATGAGGAGAAGAAGCAGAGTACCCATATGCAAGACTTCCAGACCTGACCACGAGCTGGAGATTCAGACCCATGCAACCTTGTTGAGGAAGGAAAGAAAGAGGTAATTCGGGGGCAGAGGCAGGAGAGCGAGAAAGTGGATCTGCGAAGAGAGCAGTGCCGAAAGGCCAATCTCAAGAAGAGAAAAGGGCGATTACAACTATCTGGTTCGAGGAAGAACTAAGAAATAAGCTCGTTCATGGAGCAAGAAGTTGTCAGTAGGGGTTTCCGTTACAAGATGATAAACGAGGTTGACAAGTGATTGTGGAAGTACTCAGGTAGACCTCCTTGTTTGGTGCAGAGAAAACCGATGGCCAAGATCCTATCGGAGGAGAGT
Organism: Picea mariana; assembly: GCA_032191745.1. Lineage (NCBI taxonomy): Eukaryota > Viridiplantae > Streptophyta > Pinopsida > Pinales > Pinaceae > Picea > Picea mariana. The sequence continues at coordinate 8,538 of JASDQU010881388.1, read as the reverse complement.
AACCTCCATCCATGATTGTCGCTAAGTAATAAGAGTCTCTCTCAGAGCATCGTGGTTGAGTTCGGGGTGGCCAGCGGTAAATCCCTCAAGAGTGGTTGTGCCTATGGTTGGGTGGAAACAGAGACCCCTTTTAGTAGTCGCTTCACGAACTTTGGTTTTCTGATAAGTATCTTCATGCTCTGTGTGTTGAAATGGAAATGGTGATTAAATGCACATATATTTCTCTGTCTATGAATGAGTTATGTATTGAATGAATGAGGTAGATGCATGTATTATCTCCCTGTGAACTCATGTTTTTGAATGGTAGTCTGCTTGCCTCCGTTTAACAGTTAAAGAGTGATGGGACGTAAGCCTACAAGAGGGTTGGGGTAGGATTTATTGGAATGTTTAAGTCTTGTCGACCTCTTGAATCTACCCTCGTGGGAATTCCAAGTTCAAACCATGTGGGAGGAGGGCGCCTCCTTTAGATTCTTCACCGTATGACCGAGGGCTCATGCCCATATCCTTAACCATTTACGGCTAAAGGAATTTGCACGTAAGCCCGCAAGAGTTCTCAAAGAACCCATGTAACCAAGGTCTGGGAACCCTACGCTAGGCCCGAAAGGAGTTGAGCCTTTCTGGCTTCAGAATTCCGGGAGTCCGGGGCTCCAGAGTGTTCCAGCCCGACCATTCATAAACTAGCCGAAGGCAACTGGTGGTCACGATTACCCACAAGGTTGACTGGCACCTGGCGGTTTCCCTAACCATGGCAGACAGACCTGCCCCACCGTTAAACTTGGACCCAATTACCCATCGCGAAATAACATGAACCACCGATTTGAGGGTATTCGGGAGTCCCCTTGGCCATTAGATCTACACCGAGGTAACTTCGGCGAAGTACCACTTTGGGAGAACAGAGATGTTATAGCATCAAACTCCTCGAACGTCGAAGTTACGAAGTGAGGAGAGTCGTGGATTTGGGGAGTTCGTTAAGAACCCCTCTTAACTGTCTGTTCATTCAGAGGAGGGACCCACGTACGATACTTCGGCGAAGTCCTACTTTGGGAGAGTGGAGAGGCCATAAAGCCGAAACCCCCGAAGGTCGGAGATGCAAAGTAACGAGAATAGTAGATCTAGGGATCCTTCGGGATCTTCCTTGGTCGTTGGATTTATGCCAAGGTCAACCCGACGTTGACCACTCCGAAAGAAAGGGGGTGATAAGCGAGTGGAGCACCCGAACGCTGAATTCGGGAAGTGATAAGAGTCGTAGATCTGAGGACGTTTCGGGATCTCCCGTGACCGTCAGATCTAGACCATGGTTAGCCTGATGTTGACCACTTCGGGAGCAAGGAGGTAGTCACACCACGAATCCCCCCAAACATTGAAGTTACGAAGTAACGGAGGTTGTAGATCCAAGGGTTACGTGGACACACCTTGACCATGAGATCGAAGGGCTTGGAAGGCAATCATTCTGTGGTGATGTGCCATGCTGACGTCATCTAGGGTGACGTGGACCCACGTTTGACATGCCACGTGTCACCTAGATTCAGAGGTTTCACAGACACTATGTTCCCATTAAGACGTGACACGTGTCACCCACTATAGGGGCCATGTGTCCTCTCTACCTTGCCGCGTGTCATCTCTGGCAATTACATGTTTGGTCCATGTGGCGGGAGGAGTATTCGAGACCCACCTGTAATTGTCATCGCATCTAGTACGTCACCCCGTGCGAGAATGGACCCTTCGGGAGTCCAAGACTTCAGGACTCCGGAGGTTTGGGATGTAGCGTCGTGGTTAAGGTGAAAGGCCCGAAGGTCAGAGCCATGTGGAGAGATTTTGGGACCTCAGGAGACCGAGACTTTAGGACTCCAAAGGTTTGGAATATAGTGTCGAGGGTGAGTCGAAAGGCCAGAAGGCCGAAGCCATGTGGCAATATTTCGGGATCCTTCGAGAGTTCGAGAATTCGGGACTCCGGAGGACATGCGTGCAGAAAAGAAAAGGGACGTTCAGCGCCAAAGCGTCGAACGTCGAATTATCCTCTAGCTTGTGTGTTAGATGAGGATTAAGTCTCGTCGTTGGTTTGGACGGTGGATGGACCTTTCCTATGGGAGGTGGGAACTTGGGAATGGTACGAACGAGATGGATCTATGTGGACGCCACGTGGCCCTCAACCAATGAACGCCCGAAGGACTTCAGGAAGCCATAACTTGTAAACCAAAGTTCGAATTAGAGCCTGGTAACAATCGTTAGAAAGCTACGGGCGAGTAGAAGAGGATGAATCATCTCAAAGAGATGATTTGAGATGATTTGAGTAAGAAAAAATTTGATGCCCCATCCCTAGGAAGGGTACTTGGGGGTCAGGTGTGTTACATGCACTGAGTTGAGTTGACTTGTATTTGGTCTCCTGTCGTACTCCTCTGGACTGAGTTGAGTTGACTTGAGATGGCTCTCCAGTTCGTACTCCTATGGACTTAGTCGAGTTGATCTCTGAGAGTGATGTCCCTAGTGGTTGAGCAATAGAGTACACGTCATGGGGAGTAGACCCATGACGTCACACTATGGGATAAACTGTAGTGTTTCTAGAGGGTGGAGCCTCTAGAGGTCCACATGGGATGAGCCATGTGTGACGTACCCTTGAGGTAGAGCTCAACTAGTTGAGATGTCCAAGCGGTTGGGAGGATATTCCACTGGCCAGCAACCCTTAGGGATTGGGAATTTCCACCTGGGTTGGTGCCCAACAACCTTTGGAGACCTGATGGTCATATGGTTGGGAGAATGTTCACTGGATTGGTGCCCAACAACCCTAACAGGTCGGGAGAACATTCATCTGGGTTGGTGCCCAACAACTCTTGGAGACCATTGTTCCTCGAAGACTCGTCATGGATGAGACGTCCTTGACGATGCACTATGGACGTATAGGCCCTAGTGTTACCCTAGTGGGTTGTGACTCCTAGAAGATCCACATGGGTGCACACATGTGTGACACGTCCACATTGGAGTAGGAATGTGTTACAAGGAGATACTAACAATAGCATGGTCTGTGAGACCATGTCGTGGTTGGAGGACCATGGCATAGCCTGCGAGGCTATGAAGACCAGAAGAAAACATCATTGAGAATACCTCCCTAGCTAAGAGGGAGTGTTGATGTTTTTGGTAGCTGCGGGAGGTATTCACCTCCAAGAGACCTACGAATGACATCTTGAGTAGAGAAAACCCCAATCACTTGCGTTGAGAGATAAAGATACAAGTCGGTCCTATTGAGTAGAGACTAATTTATATTATGTTATGAATTAGCTTGTATGCAATCTGTACAAGTCAGCCCTATGTGAAAAGACACTTCCCCTCATTATATTGGACCTATATATATAAGTGCACCCCATCCTCATTTTTTAACACAACAACTCGCCCTCCTAACACATCTGAGGCAGCCGCAGGAGTACTACTCTGAGGCAGCAAAATTCGGCCTGATCTGAGGCATTTCTGAGACAGCAGATTGGGCATATCTGTAATAAATTATATCTCTGTATTTGGGTGACTTTCTCTTGGATATCTTTCTGTAGCAGGTCTCCTGCTCTGCTCGGGGGTGGCACTTGAGGATTCCTATGGTTGGGTGGTAGTGAAGAGCATTACCTATGGTTAAACGAGCAGACCCACTATGTAAAATGTGCATGGTTAAATCTTCTTGAGATCCTGGTTAGGTTACTGTTGTTGTAATCTAGTCTAGCTTTTAAAATTCAAGAGTAACCACATCTAAATTTTCCATGTACAGGATGTTAGCTTCAGCAGAGTTACATGTATAGCATTGAGAAAAGGTTTATAAAAGAAACTGGCCAATGAGATTATCTAAAGCCCACAATCCATACCACTGGTTACACAAGGAACTTATCTTTGAAGTTCCTTCCAACATACTAAAATAACCAAGTCCTTAATAGTCCTTAATAGTTCTTGAGTAATTAATAGTCCTTGGCTTTGAAATTCTAAATGTATATGTATTTCCAATAAACACTGCAAAACACAACTTGCCCACACAAATTACATATATATATAAAACCATGCTTTGAATCCCTAGTAACAGATACCTGCCGTCATCCCTTCCAAACAGGTGCCAAAGGGAAGATACCAAGTCTCTATATGTGACAATAATAGAGTTCCAAGTGTTCCATCAACATATCAACATACATCCCTAAAATTTGAAATTCTATTTGTATATGTATTTCCGATAAACACTGCAAAACACAACTTGCCCACACCAATTATATATATATATATATATAACCATGCTTTGAATCCCTAGTAACAGATACCTGCCATCATCCCTTCCAAACAGGCGCCAAAGGGAAGATACCAAGTCTCTAGATGTGACAATAATGGAGTTCCAAGTGTTCCATCAACATCTCAGCATACATCCCTAAAAGCAATGAAGTCTAGATTCTTCCAATACAAAATTACAAATAAATCTGGCAAGACAGTCTTAACAATGTCAAAGCTTTAAAGGCTTTAATCCTAATGCTGCACGCAAGCGGTTGGCTTCTGCAATTTCTGGGTCAGGATGGTCTGTTCCATCAGCTGCAGGCTCTTTCTTTTCTTTCTTTTCCTTCTTCTTCTTCGGTTCATCTCGGCCACCAAAATGCTCTCCTTCCAATGCATCTTTATCTATTCGTTTGCGGTTCTGAGGACTTGCACTACGGTGTCGCTTCTTATAATCAGACTGCATGTCATAGTCACGATCTCTGTGATCCCTGCCTCTGCTATGACTACGTGATCGGCTGCGGCGCCTTTCTCTGTCCCAATGTCTGTCTCTTTCCTTCTCACGTTCTCTTCTGTGATATTCCCTGTCTCTTTCCCGGGGGTGATCTCTACCATCTCGCAACCGATCACGATCACGATAATAATCTCGATCTCTGTCCCTGTCCCTATCTCTCTCCCTTCCTCTACTACGATCATAATCATAGTCCCTATCATAATTACGATCTCTGCACAAAATTAATTGGGAACAGTATAAGTAAATCTATATCAATGATATAATTGTTTTTATAAAAGAGCTGATTTGCATATGCCTGGCAAATGCATCCATGGCAAAATTGAAAAAAACACAGAATCTGCAGTAGTCCTCCTGCTTGAGCAATGAAATATAAACCCACAGCAGTCAAGACATGAGTCCTTAAGAACAGGTTAGCATGCAAAAAAAAGAGAAAGGTAATAATATGTCATGTGAATATCTGTTTAAGAAACAATCTTCACTTATATCAGTTCAGATATCTGAAGGACAACCCCAGGAAGCTTTATTTAGTCAATACTTTCGTTATAACAGTAGAAGAGAGAGAGTGAGAGAGAAAGAGATGGTCATAATAATGTGGAATAAACTCCTCAACAAAGGATATACATTTCGTTTTTAAGTAAGCTTGCAACTAAGGCATCACACAGCGAACAATCACAAGGGGACCCCTAAAGAACACAGGACCTCTAAGAGGTGCTAGTCTCAGAGTGATGGTGGATGTTATTACCAAAAAGATAAAAAGTGACCATAAAAAAAAACCAACAGCAACCCTGCTAGCATGCAAAAAGAATAGAAATGTGTATGTGATGTCAGGTTCAGTTAAAAGCATGCTTCTATTTTAAAGATAATGTAAACAGGAAAGGATCCGATTATAATTACAAATATCTAGAGTAACTATAGCCACAAGCAATTGGATAAAGAAGTGAACAGAATATTATCATACTCAAAGCTGCTATTGTAATTGCTAAGGCATCAATTAAACTCCTTGCATGTTTATACATAAAGCAATGAGAATGAAATCATACTTCAAGCAAATGCACATGGGCACTACTAAAATCCAAACGGAATACTTTGATTGACCCATTAATACTTTTAACTAGCCTGACAATGGAGGAAAACCTGTCATCATATTGATTTATCAGGATGTGTGAACAGACATTGACTTTTAATGAGTGGACAGTTGCTTGTCAGTTGTCAGATATGGGCATCAATGAATTGCCAGGATTAGATGGCTTTTCATGCAAACTCTTCAAGGCAACCTAAGATTTTTTGGCCCGTACCTACTGCAAGTTTGCAAGGAAGCTGTCAGAAAGCAATCATTGAGGTCCAGTGTCAAAAAGGAATTATTTGTTTCATCCCCAAGCATGGGCACCCTGAGATGATCACCAATTGGAGACCCATCACCCTTCTAAATGTATCTAACAAAATCTCATCCAAAGAACTATCCCTGAGAGATATTCAAGTCCCTGAACGAAGTGCAACACTAGGGACACTTAGGAAGGTTGTCCATTGTCACCACAACAACTCTTCCTCTCACTTTAGGCCGGTTTTTTTCAAGCATAAGGGTGGAATCCCTAGAGAAGGAAGTTTATAATATTCTTTAGAAGTAAAGGGATGGTGGACTACCAAGGCTGGTGTCTATCCAATTGGGTGATGGATTCAAGATTAATGAGCAAGAGGGTTTAAACTTTAAATATGATGGAGAAAATGTAATTAATCCATTTACTGATGCACCATAATTAGTCCATAACAGATTTTTAAATTATGCAAGAGTAAGGAAGAGCCCTTATACAAGATGCACCATCACAACCATGAAATTACAACCAATAATAGCATGCAACCATTAAACAAAGAAGGAACAGCCATAATATGAAACCCTAGATGAAGTAGACAAAGCAGGACAGCCTTCTTATTGAACAAACAGAAAACAATACATTATTTCTTCAAATCTGATTTCACAACAAGATCAAGAGGACTGAATAGGTTTCACCTAACCCAAAAATTACAGCAGCAAATCCTCCAATAATTGAAGGTTACATCAAGGATTACGGAGGGTTTACAACTTTTACCCTAGTCTCTTCTCATGTGACAAACTTGCCCTCCAAAAATCATTTCAGCAGAAAAAACCATGGCAATCCTTGCGAATTCATCCATGAAAAGAAGATAGAGATGGAAAACTTCACATTGAACCTGTCCTCCTTTCAATCCTCCCAAAGATATTCAACTAAGCTTGAAGGTGAACTTCCAATCTGCCAACCGTGCCTTTAGCTTTTAATGAAATCCTCCTTTATGTACAAGTTTCCATCCTCCTAAATTAGGGTTTAGTCCCTTTAGGGTTTAGAAAGGAGGAAAATGATATTTTAATCCATAAATCTTGTCCTCCCACCTAGGGCACACCCCCCTATGCCTTCTTCATAGGTGTTTAGGGACTCCCAAACCCTAGCACACCTCTTGGAGAGGTCACAAACCCTAGTGCATTTCCTCTTGATTGAATACTATGTTTCATTTAACCTTCCTTTGGCTTATAGATCTAACTTTGACTTGGGACCCCTCCTACTTTTGCATAGATCCACTTGCCACTTTTCATCTTTCTATTTATTTAGAGTATGCATTATTTGTTTTAAGGGCTTGGACCATGTCAACCATGCCACATTGCAACTCCTCATGTAAGGGACTCTCCTCCAAATATGTAGAACATGCCTTGAACAAAGTGCACTTCCCCCCAAATACCTCAAAGGTGAAACATGCCTCCAAATATGTGGAACATGCCTCAAATAATGTGCAATGCTCTCAAGGGACTTCCTTTGACCATAAAAATTCTTTCTAGTGCCACATGGCACCATTTCAAGCAAGGAATTCTTCCTTTATCTCCTTTACCTACCACCTAGAATGGTCCAAGCATCCTCCAAGGTAGGGCATTTCATCCTATGCCCTCTTCCCTACCATATGTCATGTTTTGGACCTCTTACAAGGTAGGGCATTTTCTCCTTAGGCTTGTGTACCTTCACCTTACCATTAATCATGCTTTGGACACTTCTTGTGGTAGGGTGTTCATATTTTAGGGTTCGCTTTGCTCACATCCTCCCTACAGGCCTTGGCTTCAACCTAGGGACAAGGCTCTCCATCAATGATGCAACAAAAGGTAATATAAACCATGTAACCTTGCATCAAATGTGTGTCAAGTGTGCCCAAGTGGAACCTCATGGTGAAGTGTCTCTGGAAAAGACTCCATCATCAATAGTCCTCCACACCTTTATCATTGCCCCGAATGATAAGAAGTGCTCCAGCTGTTGAAATTCTGAGGTCCTATGAGGCTGTTTTAGGACAGCAAGCTGTCATGTACTTTCTGCTCAATGTTTTATAGGTTAAGTGCTCATTTAAGGTGCCCTTGCAAGTGTTTTCTTGTTACAATGTTAGCACATGCAATAATACTTAAAACACATAACACTACCTCTAGATCTTGAAACTCTAAAATGTTGTTCTACACTTCTAAACATGCACAAAATTTGACACAGGTATTTTTGGTCAACATGACCCTGGATAAAACCCCCCCGGGGAAAACCAGTTTGGGATATATGTCTATATAATGTGATTAAAGCAAGAGATGCAACAAGTAATCAAATACAATGGAACCTGTATACATAGCAAGCTCCTCACGAGACTTGCATCAGAATCCAGAGAAAGAAGAGCCCAAAACTGTGGTGCGCCCTCTCCCTTGTTGCCCTCTGAACTGAACTGAGGCGCCCAAGCTCATCTGCTGTCTGATGAAGAAACCCCTCCAC
>JASDQU010881387.1:12216-40118 GCA_032191745.1 Picea mariana | reverse complement strand
TGATGAATGCCATACAGCAAATGGCTATCAGTGCACATATGCTCCACCATAGCATGAGCACTATAGGTGCCAACGCCGCAGGAGGGCCGAGTGGTTCAGGGGGACACCAGGGAAGTGGGGGCAATGGCTCCAATGGATCTCGGGGCGGGGCTAGTCCAAACCCTTCACCAGTCCGAGCTTACACATCGTCTGGGAGGATTCCCCAACCTTTATACCCACAGTTCCAGGTAGGACAGCCATTGGGACAGCTAGGGCAGACAGGAGGACAGTCGGGTCAGGGGCAGGTGGTGCCACAGGATCCGTTCCGGAAGTACAGGAGAGACTACTTCGCACTAGGACCGAAGTTCCATGCAAACATGAGTTTGATGGACTATTGTTCGATCAAATATCGAAACAGACCCCGAGAGGCACAAAGAGGCAACGGGCAAACTCACAACATGGATTTCATCAAAAAAGTGGGAAAGTTGAACATTCCTACTTTCGACGGATCATCACGTTGCTCAACTCAGGCATGGGTTCAAAAGCTTTACTTCAAGCTTAACCCGATGACAGAGTAGGAAGCTATCAGCTTCGCCACCTTGCACTTGGAGGGGGAGGCCCACGAGTGGTGGTACCATGGGCTGGTGACTTTGGGTCACAGCCAGATTACTTCATATTTGGAGTTCACTAAGAGGTTGATGGAGAGATTTGACAGGAGAGATCCAAAGCTCCACTTCAGGGACTTTACACAGTTGAGGCAGACCGGATCCATTGAGGCCTTCATCTTAGAGTTCCAGCAGAAGGCAGTGGCCGTATTCGATATATCATAGCACAGATTGGTGATGTTGATCACCGAGGCATTGATAGAACCATTGAGGGGTTGGGTTAAGGATTTCAAGGCTCACACCTTATAAGAGGCCATTGTGCGCACAAGAGACATGGGGGACTCAGCGCTAAAACCCAAAACCTTTACCAAACCCTTTGTACCATAGAGAGACAAGGATTAGAGAAATCCTTTAAGGGAATGGAAGGGTAAGCCCAAATTGGATGATGACACGAGACGGGAGTTGATGAGGAAGAAGCTTTGCTTCTCCTGCAGAGACACTTGGGTCTGAGGGCATAGATGCATGGGAAAGGGACAAATCCACTACATTGAAGTGGAATCAGGCAGACAACGATTCAGAGGATGAGACCACACATGGGCTAGAGAAGCAACCAAAGAAACCTCAAATACCGGTAGGGGCACCGCCCAAGGAGGAGACAAGACCTCGTAGAGAGGTGAAAGGGGGAAGCATAGCAACCCTTTCAAGAGTACCAAGGTACAACACTCTCAGGCTCAAGGGCCTTATACAGGGGCAGTGCATGACTGCTTTAGTTGATGGTGGGGCCACCCACAATTTCATATATGCGTCATTGATAGCCAGGAGGGGGTTACGCACTGAGGAGTTTGAGGGGTTCCACGTGGCAGTGGCAGATGGTTACACGATGACATGTTTAGACATGATCCCTGACCTAGAGGTCAAACTAGGCAACTACACCATGACAGATACTTTCTATGTAGTTGACCTATCAGATACTAATGTCGTTTTGGGGGTACAGTGGTTATATTCATTGGGGGAGATTGGGTTCAACTATCAGACGTTGACCATGAGCTTCAGAGACGTCGGTGGATCGAGAGTGGTACTGAAAGGCATGTCTACAAAAGCGCCACGAGCAGTATCGGCAAAAAGGATCGAGCGGATCTTCCATCACGGTGATGCGACCTATGCAGCAGAGAGTGTGATCACCACGCGGAAGGATTCAGAGGCCAGAGAGCATTATCATCCACAAATCAAAGAGCTTTTGAGTCAGTATGAGCCAGTGTTTGGGCCGATACCACCACAGAGACCACCAGACAGGGGATTTGAGCATACGATAGAGTTGGAGGCAGGGGCTACACTAGTGATCACCGCACCCTATAGGCACCCCAAGAGATTCAAGGACGAGATTGAGAAAGCAATCAAAGAATTGCTTGCGATGGGGCACATCATGCCCAGCATGAGTCCTTTTGCCTCTTCAGTCGTTCTAGTACCGAAGAAGGATGGCATGTTGCAGATGTGCATCGATTATAGAGCGCTCAACAAGAAAACGATCAAGAATAGGTACCCCATTCCGCACATAGATGAGTTGATGGACGAGTTACATGGGGTAGTTTTCTTCACCAAGATTGATCTGCGGTCAAGATATCATCAGATCAGCATCAGGGAGCAGGATATAAAGAAGACAGCATTCAGATGCCATTTCGGACATTTTGAGTTCTTGGTCATGCCATTTGGATTGACCAACGCACCTGCCACTTTCCAATCTTGCATGAACCACATCTTCATAGGGCAGTTGAGGAAATACCTTCTGGTATTCTTCGATGATATATTGATCTACAGCAAGACGTGGGATGAGCATCTGGCACATTTGGAGGAGGTTTTGGACATTATGCAGGCACAATCATTATATGCTAAGGAGTCCAAATGTGAGTTTGGCATGAGAGAACTATTGTACTTGGGGCATATCATCAGAGAGCGGAGAGCACAGGTTCATCAGGAGAAGATCAGGGCCATTTCGGATTGGCCAACACACAAGAACTTCACAAAGTTGAGAGAATTCTTTGGGTTATGCAGTTACTACAAGTGGTTCGTCAAAGGCTTTTCACAGTTGGGAGCACCACTCACAAATTTGACCAAGAAGGGCGCCTTTCAGTGGACAAAGGAGGCACAACAGACATTTGAGAAAATGAAGGAGGTTATAAGCACATGCCCTGTTCTAGCCCTTTTGAATTTCTCACATCCGTTCATCTTAGAGTGCGACGCATCAGGGGTGGGGATTGGAGCAGTTTTGATGCAAGGAGGCCACCCCATTGTGTTTGAGAGCAGGAAGCTCAACGAGTCGAAGAGACTCTACCCTATTTACGACAAGGAAATGTTAGCAATCATGCATGCCTTCACCAAATTCAGGCAGTATCTGGTAGGTAGTAGATTTGTAGTGAAGACTGATCACAACAGTCTCAAGTATTTCGTGGATCAGAAAGACCTCAGTGAGAGACAGCAAAAGTGGATCTCCAAGATCCAAGCCTTTGACTTTGACATTGAGTATGTCAAGGGAAAAAGGAATGTCGTAGCAGATGCCTTGTCCAGGAGGCCACCAGGGTGTTCGATGATGGACGTTTGCACAAATTGGAAAGCACATTTGTTGGTAGAGTACTCCAAAAACAAAATTGCTTGTGAGGTGATGGATGGACAAGTGGTTGATGATAGATACCGGGTTCTAGATGACATCATTTTCTACAAGGACCGAATCTACTTGGTTCCAGAATCTACCTTGAAGGGGAAGATTCTAATGGCGTGTCATGATTCCCCTACAGCCGGGCATCAAGGGTACTTCAAAACGTATAGGCAGATTAGGGCGAGATTCTCATGGAAGGGTCTCAAGGATGATGTACTGAAACACATCCGGGAGTGCACGACTTGTCAGCAGAACAAGTGAGAGCAGACACACCCCGCAGGGTTACTTCAACCTCTATCCATTCCAGAGCATAAGTGGGAGAGCATTTCTATGGATTTCATTATAGGCCTTCCTCGAGTGCAAGGCAGGGACTGTATATTTGTGGTGGTCGACAAGCTGACCAAATTTGCACATTTCTTTGCCATACCCATGGACTACAAGGCCATACAGGTAGTAGAGTTGTTTTTCAGAGAGGTATTTCGGTTGCACGGCTTACCCAAGCAAATAGTCAATGATAGAGATGGGCGCTTCATCAGCGTGTTTTGGCAAGAGCTTTTTCGGTTGGCGGGCAAAGAGTTAGCCACGAGTACCAGCTACCACCCACAGACAGATGGACGGACAGAGATCGTCAACAAATGGGTGGAGGGGTATCTGAGGAACTATGTAGGGGGGCAGCAACGCACATGGGTGAGATGGTTGCACATGGGTGAGTATTGCTACAACACAACTTACCATATGTCTATCAGAATGTCACCATTCAGAGCATTGTATGGTTACAATGCACCCTCTTTTATGAAGACTGTGTTTAGGGATAGCAGGGTCCCGGGGGCCAAAGACTGGGTGGAGGAGAGCCAGAGGATTCTGCGGGCAATGAAGGAAAACTTGCAGGCAGCTCAAAACCAGCAGAAGATCTATCCAGACAGGCAGAGGGTAGAGCGCAGTTTCGAGGTAGGGGACTTGGTTTTTCTACGGTTAGAGCCATACAAACAGTCCTCCTTGAAGAGGAGCGGAGAAAAGAATCTGAAGCTGAAATTTTATGAGCGATACAGAGTCATCGGGAGGGGAGGCAAGGTGGCATACGAGATAGAGCTACCAAAGGGTAGCAAGATTCATAACATCTTTCACGTTTCGTGCCTTAAAAAGGCAGTGGGACAGTAGGTCAGCATTTCAGAGGAGTTGCCACCCTTGGATGAGGAGGGCCAGTTGGAGCTAGTGCCGGAGGAGGTACTCGAGCAGAGAGAGCACAGGTTGAGGAGCAGGGTCATCAAGGAGAGCTTGGTTAGATGGAGGGGTAGTCCGGTGGAGGATGCCACATGGGAGGGACAGCATATTTTGCAGCACCCAGGATTGACGTTGCTTGAGGACAAGCAATCTCGGGAAGGGAGGACTGTGATGTCCCGTTCCTAAGAGTAGGCCAGCAGGGAGTGACTTAGTAGTCTATTTGTTCCCATAGACTATAGTCAGGCACAAACAGAGAACAAGAGGAGAAATAAGGGTGAATTGGTGGCTAAACGATGAATTAAGCCAAAAAGCATAGGAAAAGTCACTTAAGCCTAAGTCAACGAAGAAATAGAATGAAAAGGTGTTAAAGGGGGACTTAATTAATTAATTACTCACCTTAGGAGAAAAAGCACCTAGCTTAAGTGATGTCAATGGTGAATTAGATCGGGAAAAGTATAAAGGGAGGAATTCGACCTAATTCCTCATTATGTTATGATTTGATGTTGAGATATTTCCAGAGAAGGAGGAGATCGACCCCCTTGTTGTTTTGTAGATTTCTGGAGGAAACCACCACCATTGATCAGTTTCGGTGTTGAGAGACACACCCTAGCTTATCGGATATACCATCCAAGTATTTCACTGTGCCATTCAGGAGATCCAGTACAGTGATTGTGCAGCTCAGCTAGTGAGGGCGTAAGGCTTAGAGAGAGGGTTTATGTGGTCGCAAGAGACAGAGGAGTATTTTGCAGATTCCTTTCGACCCATTTGAGAGCTAGCCAGGGCGCATCTTTTGAGCCACCAGTCGTCAATTTCCAACGGTGGAATCTCCCAGGGCACAGCAAACAACCAAAAAATGTGCTCAACTCTTGAGGAAGCACATTCAGGGTTCCAGGGGGGTATTTCAGGGTAGATCCGAGGAAACCCTTCCGACCGATTACAAAGAAGGCCAAGACAATCGTTTCGAAACACATATCGTCAGATTCCGCCAGTGGGATCACTAGGGCGCACTTCCACAGCCCAGGAGGTGCGCAAACCCCCAGGGGGGTGACATCCAGAGCTTTAGAGGTCGGATCTTCAGTTCGACAGTTACCAGGATCAGCCTAGAGGCTAGGGCGCTCCTTTTGAGACAGTTTCCAATCTGTTCCAACGAGTATCGCCATCGAGGCGAGTTTTCCAATATCTGCAGCAGTTGTCATGAGCTTCCGGAACTGCTTTTTGTCTATCTATCCGTGCATGCACAGATTAGCCTTCATCTTTTGGTCATGGGTATTTCTTGTTAGTTGTTTTGTATTCCAGTGACGACCCATGAGATCTAACTAATGACTAGTATATCTGCTTCCAGCATATTATTGTATTTTCTGCTTTTTCCTCATAATATATGTCGATGAGTTGTGTTGTCTTTCCTTTCACATGCATCATATATATATACTGCTAAAACACTAATTGAATGAAACACACATGCAAAAACCACCAAGCATGTTCACATATTAACTCAAATGCATCCAGAAACCCCTAGAGTATCAAATCTCAGTGAATAAACAGTAGTTCCGCAATAGATATCCAGATCAGCTGGATCATGGATATTTCATATAACTAGATGAGACTTGTTCTAGTCTCATCTCCTCTCCAATGAAAGCATCCCACGGATTCTCAAAGTCGGGTAACTTGTCACAACCACAGATAACCTAGACAAATTTATGTAAAGATGAACTAAAGCCATTCAAAACAATCTACACGAGCTCATAATCTTTGACTTCCTCACCAACTACACCATGCTAGTCTCTCATCACTTTTAGCTTCATCAAATTGCTAGTTGTTGCATCTATCTTGCTCATGGAGGTTGTGGTGAGCTTGTTACTCATGAGCAACTTCCTACATACGTACACACTCTAATAYAGGGTTCCCCAAGGCACCACATATCTCCTTGGCAATGCTCTTCCCAACAATATGAAGGAACAGATAATCCTTCACTGAATCTAGYAAGACTCGCTTCGTGTTCATTGCATTCTTGCTGTACTCTACCAAATCTTTGAGACCTATAGAAGGTTTGACCTCCCTCTTCACATTTAAGATCTATTGTATTATGCATTTCTATGTCTCAAAGTTAGAAGCACCCTCCAATAGGTGACTCTCTCACATATTGTGAATGACCATTACTGCAACTCCAATGAACAAGCTTGAATCTTCACTTCACTAGATCAACTACGATTTCACAACCCACAAACTTTCTCAGATCCACATGTTGATAASTGAAATAAATTTGCTTTAGTCATTGAAACCTAGACATACTACGCACTAAAACCCTCTGAAAACGCTATTTCCATCAAGATTGATCTCTCCATACACATAATTCTAGAAGGCTTCAAATACACCACTATGAGACCACGCTGAAATTCTTCAACACATGATAATATTCCTAGTCTAATTTCTAACCTACCTACCTGATGTTCTCTCCATTTTGTGGGATAACTAAGGAGATTATGTCTCGAGGACCTCAGGTTGCAGATATGGAGTGCCGAGAAACTACATGACCAGCAGTATCCACTTGCACAGATGTAGACCCTTCTCACCACCACAAAGGTCAAGATTTTCAGATGGCATCCACCACACCAACTGGCTTCCGAGAGGCACAGGGCCTTGCTCCATGAGGTACAAGTCAAGTATTATGGTGAGTGTCATTTCAATATTTGAGGCATTTGAGTATGTTGTAGCTTAGACTGCTTTAGATTTCATGACATATTCTTGGACATTATGCCTTTTGCCCTGTTTCACCTTGGTGGTTGACATTGTGCCCTAGTAAGTGGTCTTCCTCGGGAATGGGTTTGCAAAAAACAATTAACAAAAAATCCCCCACTCTAATGCCTAACAGCCTATTTATAGCTAATGTCCCCACTTTATCTTCTTTGTCTTTTGCATGTGGGATAACTAACATACCATAAAGCTTCGTTAACTAACAGAAAAAAGGTTCAACTATCATAACACTCTATCTTAACATAAAATCTATTAACAAACAGAAAATATAAATAACTATCAAAAATTCCCATGACCCACACAAAGTAGCAATAACTAACATTGAAGTGGGTTATCTTAGAGATCATAACATTTATGAAATTATCACTTCAGTAATAAATCATATATTGACAAAAGACAATTAATTTCAATGATATGGGAAAAGCAATGGACTCTATAAGGACAGACAACACACTACTCAGCAGACATAATTTACATCTGGAGTAGAAATATTGAATCAATGAGTATACCAAAATTGTCAAATATGAAACTCTCATACAAATATTTATAGCTAATGTTCCCACTTTATCTTCTTTGTCTTTTGCATGTGGGATAACTAACTTGTTACTTAACCAAAAGCTTTGTTAAGTAACAGAAAAAAGTACATCATAAAACTCTATCTAAATATAAAATCCATTAACTAACAGAAAATGTATAAATAAGTATCAAAAATTCCAATGACTCACGTAAAGTAACAAATTCCAATATCTAACACTGAAATGAGTTATCTTAGAGATCGTAACATCCACGAAGTTATCACTTCAGTAATAAATCATACATTGCCAAAAGGCCATCAATTTCAACAACATGGGAAAGACAACGGGCTCTATAAAGTATAGACACAGAACAGCACACTAGTCAACGGGTATAATTTACATTCGGAGTAGAAAAATTGAATCAAGAAGTATACCAAAATCGTTCAATATCGAACTCATACAAATAATTACACTGTTAACTAATAAAGTAGCTTAGTTGTTCATAGACGCAGAACAGCACACTACTTACCAGGGATAATTTACATTTGGAGCTATGATCAAATCTAGAAGTGTACCAGCATCGTCAGATCTCAAACTCTCATACAAATAATTACACTGTTAACTAATAACAATGTGTTTTCATTCAAACGTGGGTACCATGCCTAACCTTTTGAATAGATGTGTCTCGAAAATAAGGGGAAAATACTGACAAGACATCTTCACCACCACCCAGCACATCTACCCATACACACGACTCGCCGTTACCAAAATCAGCTTGAGATCCACAATATATACTGAAACAAATGATCTTCCCATGACCAACTGGGCTCTCTTTCTTAATATCAATGTCTGCAACCTGCATTGAGTATCACAATAGTTTGCATGAATATTAGATAGGAGCACTCAAGAAAGCTAATTCAATCTGATTTTCATTAAAGCACTTGCAATGTTAACGGTACAGTACATATTGGGAAAAAAACTACTCAGCACATGCCTAAGACCAAATGCAAAGGCAGATAGAAAACATTAAGACCATAAGTTTCAAGAAGTCATGTCAAACTGGGACACTGAGAAAACTAGCCATGCAAGAGAGGAAAAAAAACAGACAGCTTGCCTAACTCAAAATTTGATCAAGACTTTAACAGCCATGCACATCTTGTTACCCATTCAAGCACAAAATAAATAAATAAAACTGCTTTTCCTTGAGTTAAACCGGAAAAAAAAGGAAGACTAGTCCCAGTTCAGAAAAATGTAAATAGCAGTGTAAATAGCAGTTCATTGAAAATCTATAGATTTGCAGTTGACACCGATTGATAAAAAAGGGGTCCATCCACCCAACTGCATACTGTGCCAATAAATCTTGAATCCAGCTGCATCAAGGTTCATAGACATGTATTAAACTACCTTTATAAAGGCAATGGGGGGAGTTTCTTCCCTAGATAAATAAAATGGGCAATAGTCCTGGTCCGGTAATAAAAATCAAAAGTTTATGGAAGATATGAAACTACAAAAAAAGTCGAGAGAAGTGTAAGAAATAAAAAATATCATAAGTTCATACACGAAAAAGAATCTAATCATACAAGCAGACCACAATCCTGATTCATGTGACAAAAAAGGGATTAAAAATACAAGGCAAAGGATCAATGAACCAGCCCGAATAGTAGCACTTATAACTCTTGACCTTTTAGAATAAGTATAAAACAAAAATGGTAGGAAACTGAACCAACCTCTGTATCACATGCATGAATAAGATTCTTGTACTCTCCCATAAGCTTCCCTGCAACCATCTTTGCAGTCTCCACTTTATCAACAATGCAAATTTTTTTGTATAAATGTTTAAGTTTCTCTGGAACATTGTTGCTTTCACTGGCCATGACACCAGCGCCAACCTCATTAATTGGAGAATTTTGACCATTGTCCAGCCCGATAAGCATGTCCTTAGTTACAGGAGTTTCATTCTTTTCCTGGTTTATCCTACAGCCACCTCGATTCTCCATAGATAAAAGCCTCCCTTTCTTGCCTTCTTGATCCAACGAGGTATTCTCGGGAGGCCGTGGTATGGACTTGTTACCACAAACTCCAGCTGTGTCAGTCACGGTAGATATATGACCTGTTCTTCTTGTGCTTTCCGAATGGAAAACAACTTTTTCTAAAGATGGTACCTGTCTGCTTATAGAAATCTTGGGTGAATAAATATTTCGATTTTCTGGGTGCTGTAGTCCATGATTTTGTGCTGAAGTGATTTTATTCGGATTGGTTAAACCAACTTGTTTGCCTCCTGTTTCTGTGGCTATAGGGCCCTCAACAGGAACACTTTCTTCCACGGGCACATGATCTAGTTTTTGCATAGGAGCCCCACTGTCTAATGCAGCTGAAGTGGGCATCGGCGTATTGTGTCTACCTTCATTACTCATTGATAAAACCTCTTCTGTTTTAGAAAAAGGGTTTGTGTCTAATATTGTAGGCTGGGTGCCAGTTTGTACACTGCCCGCACTGGCTTCTGCGTGACTTCTCATAGCGTTTATCCTCTTTGTTTCTTCCTGCCAAGCTTCGATGTCCGACTTCATTGCTAGAGCATTTTTTTGGGCACTATTAAGACCTTGAGGAGGGAAACGCGCATATTGACTTCGGTCTTGTCCCAACTGTGTTTGGTTTCTTGAAGTTTGCAGATTTTCCCCGTGATACATAGGCCCCTTGAAACCAACTTTGTCCAGGGAGGCTTTTTGGGCACTATTAAGACCTTGAGGAGGGAAACGCGCATATTGACTTCGGTCTTGTCCCAACTGTGTTTGGTTTCTTGAAGTTTGCAGATTTTCCCCGTGATACATAGGCCCCTTGAAACCAACTCTGTCCAGGGAGGCTTTTTGGGCACTATTAAGACCTTGAGGAGGGAAACGCGCATATTGACTTCGGTATTGTCCCAACTGTGTTTGGTTTCTTGAAGTTTGCAGATTTTCCCCGTGATACATAGGCCCCTTGAAACCAACTTTGTCCAGGGGGGCGCAAGAGATGCTGCTTCTGGAACCAATGTCATGTCTCTCATTCATCCTGTGTTGAAAGTTCTTTGGTTGGACTGCTACCTTTTGAGGGGTACTGCAATCGTAATGAGTAGGGACCCTGTAAAAAGCACCTGGTATCCCATGGTCCGAAAAACGGTATCTTTCATTATGATTTGGGCTTGATTCCCTCCGTCCCAAGTTACTAGACCTCATTCGCACTACATTCTTCATATCATCTGAAGCATTGTCGAGGTCACGGATACTATGCTGACGAATATCAATATCTTCTGGCGTATATGCATTGTGACCTCTATAGTGGTCAGGTATAGGTCTAGCTGGCTGGCAATCGGCTTGAAGACGCCCATTAGCTGCAAAACTTTCTCGACGAAAACCATTATCTTCTGGCTTATATGCATTCTGACCTCCATAGTGGTCATGTATAGGTCTAGTTGGCTGGCAATCGACTTGAAAACGCCCATTAGCTGCAAAACTTTCTCGACGAATATCATTATCTTCTGGCGTGTAAGCAGCGTGACCTCTATAGCGATCAGGTATAGGTTTAGTTGGCTGGTCGGCTTGAATACGCCCATAATCTGGAAAACTTCCTCTACCGTTTGAAGCATCTCTGGCATGGCCAGACAATAAATGATGCTGGGAAGATACAGACCACTTTCTGGCTCTAGGATCAACTAGAGATTTTGCACCTTTGAGATATTTCCGTGGTGACCACGTGAATGTGACTCCCCTGAGCTGTCGTGCCTCCATGAATCTGACTCCCCTGAGCTCAATTGCCTGAAATCGAAAAGATGTAGATAACTATGAGAGATGCATCTGAGGCAAAGGCAGGGTTGGAATTTCAATTCATTTTTACCCGTCAAACAATTTTTTTTTCGAAGTTTTCGGTTTACATATTACTCTTCTAAAAAAACGTTATGTTTAAAAGTGAGGCCTCCAACAGTAAAAATAAAGTTTTAATAAGAACTTAACTTTTGAATTTTGGATATCATGTTAAAGATTTTAGTTAGTGGTTTCATTTTTTTTGAAAGGATGTACTTATTTCTAGAGATATAGGGAGTATGAGATGCCTCTTCCCTACTCTCATAATTATGAGTTGCTTCCTATATTACTATACAATTTTCACACCAAAGAATCCATCAATTATTTGAAGATTAATGTTTAYAATAATTTTTTATYTTTCTAAATTATCTAATAAAACATGATTATACATAATTTATTTTCATTCCATTTAATAGAACTAGAAAGGTGAATCATATAAAAAACAAATAAAAAAGAGCACATCAACAAACAAACAAAAAAGAAAAAAACAACCATTAAAATGCACTCCCAAATTTAAAATCCTACCTGACTTCCCTTCCCTTGCCTTTGTTAGGGAGCGATATTCAAAGATGAATTAAAGAGCAAGGCTTCTCATATTAAAATAGATATAACATTAAAAAAAGAAAACAGAAATACATTGCAGYAAGTCCAATTTGACATATTTAAAATCTACAATGAAAAAATCCTTAGTTGTTTTCAAGGTTCAATGAAGAAAAGGCCTTTAAAATGGATAAATGTGAAGAATTTTTAGGTGTCCTCAAAATTTAAGGAAGAAAAGGTCTCCAATGTTTAAGAGTAGACATGAGGCTTTTATGCTACTAAGAATTTATAAGCTACATAAAGATATTATTTATTTGGGTTTTCACCTAAAAAAGTTTCAACTATATTCAAAGTTAAAGGAAGAAAAGGCTCCTATATACATAAAAATACATATCCACTAGCTCCTATATACATAAAAATACATATCCACTAGTTGATGAAGTTTTAGTTGTATTGGAAATAAAATAAAATAAAAATCTCTTAATGTATAAAAATAGACATTGGCTTTTAAAAAAATGTGAAAAGATATTATTTGCAACTGTTGGATAGTAATATTTCTTTAATCTCATTTTTTAGAATTTTCAATTGTAATCTTAATTTAGAAGGAAAAGGTTTATAAATGAATAATTATATTATTACAATAGTTTTACATATTATTTATGTCAATTCCAAGAAATTTTCACTTACAAGCAAACAAAATAAATAAATAAAATAGACAAAATAAATTAAGAGATCGTGATAATTACCAATTCGTCTCCCAATTCAAGTGCAGTTGTGTGATAGCTCTTATGAGATCTTTAGATATTATTTATGTCAATTCCACAAAATTTAACTCAGTTTAAAATAAAATAAAAAGCTACCCATCTCTGAAGTTTGACAAGAACCCAAGTGGCCTATATATAAATCTCTCAATTGCGCACCATTTACAAGTGGAGTTATTCGTCATTACACTCGTAACAGACTGGAATTAATGACATTTTATACCATTATAACCCGTCAAAAATACGTTATCTCTGTTTGGATGCATGTTCCAGGAGACAACTGGGGCAAAAAATTAAACGTAAAATACGGCCAAAATGCCTCATGACAGGCATTTTGCCCATCAAATTCCAACCCTGGGCAAAGGAATAACTGAAACATAAACGAATAAAGAAAACTTTAAAGTTTATTACATTATGTCAAACAAATTCCCATTTACAATATAGCATACTTTAAAAGCATTTATAATGTACTCAAATGTATCACACGAACAGAAGATTTAACAAATTGGTATGTGCAAAAGCCCTTTAAAGAAATATATAAATAATCTGCCTCTTCTAACTCGCATTTGCCTGTGAACGCATTAACCCTCATTGTTAAATCCATGCTATAATTAAGCTACGCAGAGGTATCATCCAATGAGAAAAACGGCACAGTAAACTGAAAACAAGAAAAAAATAAGCAGAAGAGAGTGTGTAAGAGAGGGAGAAACTGGCCTGTGAAGGTTGGGAGAAGAAGTGGCGGCCCTGCGAAGCATCAGATTGGAAATAAAACCCAGGCCTGGAATGCAGGGCCTCGAAGATGGGCCCTGCATGGTGATGCCCATAGCCATAAGGTCTTCCACCCTGGCTACTCTGCCTCTTCCTCCTGTCGTTGCTCCGTTTCAAAGATTCAAAGCGCTTTAACTTGAAGTTCGTTAGGGAACAGCTGCCACTCGTGGTGGTACTTGTTCTTCTAGAACTACTATTCCCTCTCTTTCTTACTCTGCGCATCATCGACCGCCATCCTTGTATTCACCTGAGCTGAGCTCAGAGAGCGGGAGAATGTTTAAACCCCTATGAGTATGCAATGCAAAGCTGACATTGAGTGATAAGGGGTTTGAGAAATTTTGTGGTTGGGATCATAAATCTCTACAATTGCTCTAATATTCCTTGCATTGGTGGACATAGAAGCTGTGGTGCAGAATTAAAATGGTAAATTGAGTGAATATATTTATGGTGTATGTTTAAGAGAATGTTGTGTATTATTGTAAAAAGGGTTTTATGTCCTAGAGGGTTTGAGCTTTAATCAACATCCAAAGTGTTTCCTTTTATCTTTTATTTTACATTTGTCTCTTTTATAGTGGGAAAATTTATCATAACTTGGTTGTTAATTAGTAATGGGATAGTTATTATTGGTTCTGAATAGTCATTATTGGGTCCTATCCATAGACTAACTCATCGTTGTTATTTAAGGAAAACCACCCAGTGTGAAATAACTCGTTGGTGGTCCGTAAGGGGGTAGACTTTCACTCATGCAAGATGACTCTTGGTCTTTCAATGTTAACATGTTTCCTTACGTTCGAGGAAGAGAAGCTCTTAACCAATCAGAAGCAGTTTTAGGTCATACTCCAAGACCAATTTTTCATTTGTCTCTTAAGTAATGAAAGGGATTAAAAATATATATACATAAATATTTTAGTGTGGTTAAAATAGTTTTTTTATGTGGATGGATTTATATTAAGGGGCAACAAGTGCGGAGAATTATTTATGATTTTGAAGGAAAAGTGAGGGGATTGGGAACTTCTACTAATAATGAAGCCAGGACATAGGCGACTTTTCAAGAAAAAAGCAATTACTCTCTCCCAACTTCCAATGCCATCCATTTTTAGTGCTTGGAGTTATTAAGGGTTCAATGTTTCAGCCTCATTTTGTGGTTCTCTTCTCCTAGTGGTGTTGCATGAGTTTGAAGTCTCATCCTTCCTTCCTACTCCCATTTGTCATGACAGTGGGTGCTCGGATGATTACCCTGGTATTTCTTCTCATAAACTAGAAGGGAATTGGTTTAGGTGATGGGGCATTGTGGTTGTTGTGATTTCTAGTGGAACCCTCGTTTAGATTTCCCTTCTTCTCCCTGAAAAAAAATGGTGCACTAGAAACATAAAACATCATATACTATATATTT
This sequence comes from Picea mariana, assembly GCA_032191745.1. NCBI lineage: Eukaryota > Viridiplantae > Streptophyta > Pinopsida > Pinales > Pinaceae > Picea > Picea mariana. The sequence continues at coordinate 25,099 of JASDQU010881387.1, read as the reverse complement.
GTTATTTGTAAACTTTAAAAACAATGGACATCTCAAATGATGATCTTGAACCTGTCACGTCCCCATAGTGTGGCTTAGGATTGTGCACCTCTTGAGGGTGTGTGGCACCGTGATGTTTCTCACTTAGTTGCTTGGCAACACCAAGGTTACTTCATCTGTACTACGCCTCTTCATCTAGAGCATACCCATACTTTGTTCTAGGCTACCGACGAGTCACAGTCCTGCTCTAGTGCAACTATTGTATACTTAGACATTTGTTAACTGCTTTAACACTTTGTCATTTTGAAGCATACATCCAACAACATGAGAAGCCAAGAGAACAACAACATAACAAACAAAAGACAAACATAGATATAGTGTGGGTGGCATGAACCGTGCCTAACACCCGGCTAAGTCTTTGTTGTAGAGGATCAGTTACAACATGAGCACTATCGGCTCGATTTATAACTTCGGCGAAGTCAAACGACTCACCTCACCTCACCAAGACACTCATGAACAGATCTATCACCACAAAACTCTCTGTCACATCCATCTATGTTGCCACCTGTGGTGCACCTTAGGCATGCCTCCAACCGTAGACTTGTTGCTCTTCGTTTCCTCAAACTCTCCCTATTTATTTCCACAAACTTCACAATTTTTGGTTATGCCTCACACATGCCTCCACGAACCTGCATTTCAGACTTAGCCAAAATCCGTCCAAGAGAAATTTGCCAAGCTTTGTCCGTCGAACCCTCCTCCTCAAGGCAACACAATTCCTCCCATAGTGGACCGACTTGGCTCCTTGAGGGAGCTCCTTCTCTTCGTCTGCCTTAGAATCGCAGAGCTCTCCTTGTCTATTTATCTTGTCAAAACTTTTCTCTTTTGGTTGTGCACCCCTTGCTCTTATATGGACTCCAAGGATCACTTGTGTGAAACGTCGTGTCTCTTCGGTGCGTCATGCCCCTTTGCGATCCCACACTCAACCGATTGTCGCGCCCATCCAAGTCGTATGCGCCCATCAATCATTCTTTTCTTGGACCGAAATGCCCTATCCTTGGGCATGCACCCATTGCCTTGTGCGCTCTTCNAAGTCCTCCCATAGTGGACCGACTTGGCTCCTTGAGGGAGCTCCTTCTCTTCGTCTGCCTTAGAATCGCAGAGCTCTCCTTGTCTCTTTATCTTGTCAAAACTTTTCTCTTTTGGTTGTGCACCCCTTGCTCTTATATGGACTCCAAGGATCACTTGTGTGAAACGTCGTGTCTCTTCGGTGCGTCATGCCCCTTTGCAATCCCACACTCAACCGATTGTCGCGCCCATCCAAGTCGTATGCGCCCATCAATCATTCTTTTCTTGGACCGAAATGCCCTATCCTTGGGCATGCACCCATTGCCTTGTGCGCTCTTCATGCTGGTCATCGCGACTCCTCGTGGTAGTGTCGATGGGGTCGTTCAACCTCTCTGGGGCACCCATGTTGCCAAGGGAAGACAAGTCCACTCCTTAGGCATGCTCCCAAGTTGCACCGCCCTTGCCCAAATGAAACTCAAGTCTCTGTCAATCATTCTAAGGAAAGTAAGGTGTGTGCCCCCTTGATGTCACACGTCACCATCATGTTCCCAAGGTGCTCTTGCCCACACCCGAACATCTTCGTTCGCCCAACCAATAACTTCTTCCTTGTGCTCTTCGTTCGTTCCGTCATTGAATCTGCCCAAGGAGCATGCGTGCTCGGTGGGTGTCATGGGAGACCTTACATCCTCCCCCACTCCAAGTTGTTGATATACCCAACAGCATCCGTTGATTTCCATGGCATCTCTGCCCCATCTCTAGATCACGTCGTTGCTCAACAAATGTTGCACACTTCACTTCAAAATTTTGCCTAAGTGTTGAATTCTTGTGATCTTTCTGCTACGCCCATACTTCAACCAATTATGCCATGTCTCCACACACTGACATCCCCAATGCCTTGGATTGATTGGGTAGCTATTCCAATCATCGCATCCAACTCATGAGAATGCACTTCCTCATGCCCAAACTTAGTCTTTTATGTCGCATCTTCATCACTATGTCCAACTCCAAAGACTAAGGCAAGTGTCCATCCTTGCCTCACTGATGCCATTGTTTGATCTTCATCAAGGAGATCATCCACGATGTCCAAGTGTTGCACTTTGAACTTATTGGTGTGTCCATACTCTTGACCCCATTATCATATTGTTATTCTCACCCAAGTCATGAACTAGTTGAATGGCTAGTTCAACTGTCACACTCCTTAAGTCTGCACATCCTCATGCACAAACCGATCACTTTCTTTTGCAATTTGGTCCATCCACACAACGATCTCATACTAAGGCAATGTTTCCCCTTACCTTGTTGCACTATGAAGTCACCCCAAAACAAAGTCTTTTGCAACAACTTGACACCACTATCCTCCTCATGGCACAATCAATCAATCTGCACCAAGAACTACACGCCCAGACTGCCCTTGCCTCACTACTTCATCACTCGACCATGTTGGCGCATCTACCTCTCAATGTCTTAGAATGGTTAGGCTTCACCCTCAACCACGCTACCCAAAGTAAGAGAAATGCACAAGTCCAAGTGATCTCTTGATGTTGCAATTTGCTTGTTTGCACAATCTGCCAAATGAAGGCAAGTCCCCAACTTGGCCCCTTCCGTCAAGTTACCTCAATGCAACTCAACATATACAATGAGTGTGGACACCATGCCTACACTCCTCAAAGGTCCCAAACAAATTGTCCAAAGCGCTCCAAGTAGAATGAGTCACCTCAAATAACTTCCATGCCTTAGGCACATCCGAACCAATACTTTGCCAACCTCAACCAACGACGCCCTCTGGATCTCTAAGTCATCGCACAATCATCTGCAAGTCACCAATGAGTGCTCTCCCTCATCTGATGTCCCATATCAAAGGAGATCGAACACCACCCAAGTCACTTGGTATGAGTTCCTCCCATTCATGTTGATTGCCAACAATTCTTAGTCGACTCCTTTGTTGACTCCATTCGTCTCTTGGAACAGAACTGCCTTGCACTCGATGCAAGCATCCAAACTTTGGCAATGTCGTCATGACTGTCAAGTCATCGCATGAACCAATGAAACTGGTTAAGGCACCAAGCACCGGGGTGCCTCATCCATCCTCTCAACTCGACATGTCCAGACTTCATTGCCCACCATCACAACGACCTGTCCAACGCACCTCATCAAAGAGTTAGGAAACTTTCTCAAACCACCTCCATGGTTGCATCCAAATATGCCTAAGTCCACCATAGGACTCATATAGGCAGGTCATCCCAAGCTCTTATACACATACACCCAACCAAGGCATTCCCAACTGCTACAAGACTTCTTCAAATTTGCATCACTCGAGTCACCCTCAAGTCTGTCGGTTCTCACCGCAGAAACAAAATGCACTTGAACCACCAAGTCATCCATCTTCCCTTCAAAGAACTCACTGCAACACTTGGAAAATGCAATAACTCAATCCAACCATACCTTTCCAATGACATCGTTCGTTGCAACCATGTTCTAAGCATGTTGTCTTGGACCTTCCTTCCCAAGCAATTGACTCTTCACATGAACTCTCCTCGATCACTATCCGCTACGAAACAAGGCTGAGTCCATCCGTCCGCTTCAAAAATCTGTCTAAGTCCCAAACTTTGCATGAAACTAGTCGAACTCATCTCCAATGTCTTGCCATCTTTGCACATAGACTACTTTCGCTTCAAGGCACCATGCATCCACCGCCAGACTATCAAGTCGTCCTGTTGCTAACCAATTGCCGTAACTCTGTGAAGAGCTACTTCATATGAAGGTTAAGGTCTACCCACCAACGACCCAACTCAACTCAACTATTGTTCTCAGTGATGCACAACATGAATACATCATGATGGAAACATGTCGAACCAACTACCTGTTGTGAAGTTGCTCTAGGTCACCCGAAGTCATCCAACACAACTAAGTGCTTCACCTTGTTGCAATACATAACTACTCCTCCTCCACAATCACTTATGTGATCGCCCTTTGTGTTTCATTGTCATGATCACTTCTTCGGTTATCTTTGTGACAAGTCGTGCAATGAATCATGCGTTCATTTGCCTTGCTCAAGTGCTCAGTTCTCCATGTTATCCCCATTTTGTAGGATAACTAAGGAGATCATGTCTCGAGTCCCTCGGGTTGCAGATATGGAGTGTGGAGAGACTACATGACCAACAGTGTCCACTTGCACATGCGGAAGCCCGCTCTATCACCACATTCTGATCCATTGTCAGCGCATCCACCACACCAACTAGCTTCTGGAAGGTAGATGGGTCTTTATCCAGGTGGTACAAGTCAAGTATTGTGGCAGGTAATCACCCTAATATTTAAGGCATTTAAGCATGTTGTATTTGAGTTACTTTTGATTATAGAACACCTACTTGGACATTATGATTTTAACCATGTATCACCTTGGTGAGTGTCATAGATTTCCTAGTAAGTGGCCAACCTTTGGGGAAGGTTTGCAACTGAGGGTCCCTTGAGGGGTCATCGTACCATTCCCTACAATACATACCATTTTCCGCTCATTACTTTCCCATCATACTGCCCTATTCTAGGCCCTTTGAATTTAATGACCCAAGAAGGGCATGTACCTCATTTCATGGGAAGAAGGGGTTGAAGGCCCAGAGGAATTGATATTGGCTAAAAAGAGAAAAGTCTATATATTGACTTCTAGATGCTTCGCCAAGGGATCCCTGAGAAAGCAATGAAGCACTTCTCTGTAAGAAAAGGAGGACCTACAAATTGAATGATAATAAATGCTTGGGGGGTTAGTTGGAGGATGGGAGATCTCATCACGAGCTAACCTATCATGATCATGGGTATCTAGTGATATGAAATTACCATCATCTAGTCCCCAAGCCAGGGTAATGGCTCTCAGTTACACAACTGAGAGAAAAGGGGTCTCATCACAAGCCAACCTTCTCCTTCCCACGAGGTATTTGTGAATGACATTGTTATTATTTGGACACCACAGTAGGACAGTGGCCTTCGACTCGTTCCTTAAAACATGAAAGAAATAATGAATGGCAAGAAGATGGGCTTGGAAAAAGTGCATCGCAAAACGAAGGTGACACACACCCTCCACAAAGGCACCCATGAATGAGATAATACAAGCCCTTGTATGTCATGAAAGTCATCGACCTATGAAGTATAAACCCCTTCCACCTCATCATCTACTACATAACCTTGAAAGGCCATCCTTCGGAGCATCCCCCACTTGAGGGTTTTGGTCTACCTAATAGGACCTTTATGACACCCCTCCCATACTTAAACTTGGTCAATTGTATAGGGTTTTTGAGCATTTGATGAGGTAGTTTTGATGCACATGTTTAGGTGCCTTACTTATTAGATTTGGTTTACACTTGTCATGATATCTTTGACTTGAGATCCTTGGAGGATGTACCCTTTTGTTTTGCATGACCTTGCTTGGTAGCAAGTTTTGGGAGGACAAGCCATGGGGAAAAAATCCCACAGGTTGGATGATGTAGGCCCGCACACCGGATCACAGAGACATGCCTTTGGAGGCTTACATGGCATCCTCAAGGATCTTACCCAACCCCTACTACCCAAACGACTTGCTTAGGAGAGGCAAAACGTCACCTTTTGAGGTTTGACGTCATGCTCGAGGGGCTTTGGTGGTGACAGAGTTATTGCACATTGACACTTGGCATATTTTGATGGGAGGAGACATGGATTGACCCTAGCAGATGAGGAGGAGACTCAAGAAGCCCCAACAACCTCCATTTCCCTCTCCAACGACTTGCTCAAGTGGTCAAAACGTCCCCTAAAGGAGTGACGTCGTCTTATTTTTAGGGTTTCTACTGTGTTAAAGTGAAAATTAAATATTGTTATTTGATGCAAGCGGTAAGATAAGGGTTGTTGACCCCTTATCTTATGTTTTACCCTTGCTAACTGGACAAATTATGTTTTAACACTTTTGTATAAATACAGATCATGTGAATCTCATTGCATAACATAACTCTCCCATTGTGAGAAGTACTTGGTTGAAATGTTCACCTACTCTTGGTGATTATGATCTTTCTCTCCTGTGAAATGTATTTTGGTGAATCTCTCTCGGTGAATGGATGAGGAGGAGTGATGCACACCCCCTAAAGTCTTGCTCTCTTGGTTCTTGGATGAATATTACATGGTAAACTAAGGTTTGATATCTCATTTTCTTGTATTGGGCAAGGAAAAATCTGCATATGTTATTTCTTTCTTGCTTATTTTGGTTATTGTTGGTGGAAACCCTAGGGAGGAGTATATTAGATACACCCTCCATCATTGCTTCATCTCTTTGTTAAGACTATAAGTTTTTATTTTTTGCAAGGGTTGCTAGGAGGAATACAAGTGTGTATACCCTCCTAGATTTACCCTAAGTTTGGTTGGCATACCTTAGGGAGTAAGAGGTTTACACCCCATTCACCCCATTTTAAAGGCACTAATCTGAATAGTTTTCATTAGAGAAATAAAATAGTTGTATTAGGACACGTGATTTTCAATCATTTTAACTTTTGGCAATTTGGGTTTTTTTTCTTGTGCCTAGAGCACCTCTTAGCCACTAGGGCGTCCCCTCTAAAGGGGTAGTTCTTGATGTTGTCGCAAACATTTATCTTCGGCCATTAGGGCTGCAGAAACCCTAATATAACTTCTTCAATAACTCTAAAATCAACCATTAAAATTTGCCCAAAGTTTGCACACATGAACTACTGGGTCTAGCACACTTTTTGGAAAAATTTGAGGGGGTTTTAATGGCTGATATTCTTGTTGTAATAAGTTGTTTGTTACAGCCATAAGGCTGATTTACATTGCTGCAGAAAGTGTTTACAACAACCTTACTTTTTTATGCTAGTATCTTGGTCTTTGAATCTTGAGTTTCACTAGTGTTTAGCTAGTTTATCTCTTGCATCTTTCACTTTATTTATAACATTTGTTTAGCAACTTATTGTGTCATTTCATTACTGATATATTTTGTTACTAACAATTGCTATTAGGGAAACAATCTTAACTTGCTTGTCCAATTGATTATATTGCATTGTATCTTGGTTTTCCTTGTGTCTCGGACAAGTATTATCTCTTTGCAGGTCACTCAAAGATTTGGAAACCTTAATCAACCCTCAAGACTCATTACCAAGCTTCCTTTTCCATCTAGCAACTTGACCTATAGGGGCATCCGTTCATACATTACATTTTTCGTCTCAATCCCCCCTATGTCATAAGGATTCCCCCCTTGAGGTGACTACCTCACCTCTAAAGTGACGAGAACACCTGTCGAAGGTGACAATGGGTAGGTGCTCTCAAAGTTGTCGCCAATTGGTAGTTGGGTCAGGCTTTGCCCAACCTACAACTTGTGCGATAACACTCCCAACAAACTCTACACTTGGTCTCTCCAAGGTGTCGCCAATTGGTAGTTGGGTCAAGCTTTTCCCAACCTACAACTTGTGCGATAACACTCCAACAAACTCTACGCTTGGTCTCTCCAAGGTGTGAAAAACAGGTTCGACACTGACTTATGTCGCAAATCAAACCAACCAAGTCTGCCTCTGCAATCAAGTCTACGATAAGTTTTGTGATGAACTCTGTGACAAGTTCTACAATCACCCACCCTATTGAAGTGCTTCGTTTAACCACAAACTCTTATCTCAGTCTGCACAAGGTGTGTGTAATGTCCCATTTTGGCGAGCTTTGAAAAATTAAATATTTAATTAATTGTTTGGTTATGTTGTCTAAATTTAATTTGACAACTAATCTTTAATTAATTATTATTTAATTTTAAGTGGATTAAATAAAAGATCAACATTATAACATCACATTATTAAAAAGTGTTCTTCTATAAGCTTTGAGGAGGTCAAGTTAGATATTTCTAGAAATATCCAATGAGCCTTTAAAAGGAGAGAAGAGCAAGTCATTTGGGCATGTCAGATTTGGTGAATATTTCTTTTGGAGTGCTCGGTGAGCCAATGTTTTTGTTAGGGTTTTAGCAAAACCATTTCATTGGAGTTTAGCTTCGGTGGTGAAACTATCCACCTTAGTTAAACAAAGAGGGGAATCCATCCAGGGTTTCCAGTGGAACTTCAGTCCAATTTCATCTTTGGTGTTCTGTTTGAAGAGATCGGGCATTGTTCCAAGTTATGTTTGTTATTATTGATGTATTGCAGCTGCCATAGTAGTCATTTATGCTTATAAAGTTGTATTCAGTGATCCCATAATAATAAAATTCCCTTGTCATCTCTTCCATTTATGTGTACTTTGGTGTGTATATGATATGTTTGAAGAAATTACAAGGGTTTGTAGCAAATTCAATGCCCTAATTTTATTTACAAATTAAAACCCTATTTTTCTTATAAACGAGATCTTACAGTGTGCACCCAACTCAACCTTCTCATTGCACTGTCAATCGAACCTCTACCGTAAGTCCGATGTAAACTCAGTGATGAACAAGTTCGTTGCACCAAACCGTTCACCAAATCTGTGAAGATTCCCATCGAACTGCCTTCAAATTTTTTTCTTATACCATCTATCGTCGAGATAGAAGTGAAGATCTCTCCAACCATTCTTTAGAATCTACAATAAATCCACTCTGATACCATCTGTCATGTCCCCGGAGCGTGCCTCACGACTGTGCACCTCTGGAGGGCGTGCAACATCGCGGTGTTTCCCACTTGGTTGCTTGGAAACACCAAGGTCACTTCATTTAGACTACGCCTCTTCACCTAGAGCATACCCATACTCTGTTATAGGCTACTGACGAGTCACACTACTACTCTAGTGCAACTAATACTTAGACATTCGTTAACTACTTTAACACTTAGTCATTTTTAAGCATACATCCAAGAACATGGGAAGCTAAGAGAACAACAATAGAACAAACGAAAGATAACCATAGATATAGTGCGGGCGTCCCGAACCATGCCTAACACCCGACTAAGTCTTTGTTATAGAAGATCAGTTACAACATGAGCACTACCGGCTCAGTTTACAACTTCGGTAGAGTCAAACGACTTGCCTCACCTCACCAAAACACTCATGAACATATTCGTCACCAAAGGACTCTTTGTCACAATCGTCTTCAATGCCACCTGCGGTGCACCTCAAACGTGACTCCAAATGTTGACTTGTTGTCTCTTCATTTCAGCAAGCTTTGCCTCTTCGTTTCCACAGGCTTCACAAATTTTGGTTCTACCTCAAACATGCCTCCACAAACCTGCGTTTCAAACTTAGCCAAAATCTACCCAAGAAAAAATCGCCTAGCTATGTCCGTCGAACCCTCCTCCTCGAGGTAGCACAAGTCCTCCCAGAGTGGTGTGACTTGGCTCCTTGAGGGAGCTCCTCCTCTTTGTCTCCCTCAAAATCACAAAGCTCTCCTTATCTCTTTGTCTTGCCAAATCTTTTCTCTTTTGGTTGTGCACCCTTTTCTCTTCCATGGACTCCAAGAGTCACTTGTGAGAAATGTCGCGTTTCTTCGGTGTGTCGCGCCCTTTCGTGATCCCACACTCAACAGATCATCGTGCCCATCAATGGACCCAGTGCACCCATCCAAGCCTTGTGCACCCATCAACAATTTGTTTCTTGGACTGGCGCACCCCATCCTTGGGCGTGTGCCCCTTGCCTTGTATGCTCTTTGTGTCGATTGTCGTGACTCCTCGTGGGAGTGTCGATGGGGTTGCCCAACCTCTGCGGTGCGCCCATGTTGTTGAGGGCAGACGGGTCCACTCCTTGGGCATGCTCCCAAGTTGCCCCGCCCTTGTACAAACGCAACCCAAGTCTATTGCAATCGTTTTAAGGTAAGTAAGGTGTACGCTCCCTCAATGTCGCACATCAACATTGTGTGCCCAAGGTGCCCCTGCCCACACCCGAACATCTTCGTTCACCCAACCGATCGCTTCTTCCTTGTGCTCTTCATTCGTTCCGTCATCGAATCTACCCAAGGAACGCACACACTCGATGGGTGTCGTGGGAGACCTTACAGAACCTATAATCACCACACTCATTGAATATTGCTTTCAACATCATTTCCAAAAATGTGTTGATTTTTCGTGTGCGATTCATAACCCAATCCACCTCATATAATTGTCAAAACACCCGATAAAAAATTGCTCCACCAACCACTAATTGAAAAAATAAAATATACAATGTAGTAATCAAATTGTATTACAAATCAATTCTAATTCAAATTAATTGTAATCGTTAATAGTATAACATTATTATATAAAAAATAATAAACCTGATAAAAATACCATAACAAATATTTTTTTTTTATTTGCTTCGGTTTTTAACATCCATCTAGTTTGTGCCATAACTTATACACTCTCTTACAACTCCATAATATGAAGAGATGAAATTACAACTTGAAATATTAAAACTTTTTTACATAACCATGAATTACAACTTAAAATACTAAACTTTTTTACCAGAATCAATATTAAAAGGGTTATATTAAAAATGTTAGATTTTTCAATAAATATTCCAAAAAAATCCCTCTCACCTCGAATCTAAAACCTTATATCTAAAGGCTAATCTTTTTTTCATACCAAAGAGCCGAAGACGACGAGATCCTCTTATTATTAGTCGCTTCAGCGTTGACTTGATATTAGTTTTCCTTTGACTATAGTTATTTTCCAAAGTTTCCAAAGTAGTACATAGGAGAAATTAAATATTTTTTTATTTAACAAACCGGTATGTGCAAAAGCCCTTTCAAGAAATATTTATATATATTTCTTGAAAGGGCTTTTGCAAAATCATAAATAATTCTTAGCACTTGTTGCCCCTTAATATAAATCCATCCACATAAAAAAACTATTTTAACCACACTAAAATATTTATGTATATATATTTTTAATCCCTTTCATTACTTAAGAGACAAATGAAAAATTGGTCCTGGAGTATGACCTAAAACTGCTTTTGCTTGGTTAGCCCCTTACGGACCAACAATGAGTTATTCCACACAGGGTGGTTTTCCTTGAATAACAATGATGAGTTAGCATGCATTCTTGGATAAGACTCAATAATGACTATTGAGAGCCAATAATAACTATCCCATTGCTAATTAACTAACAACTAAGTTATGATAAATTTTCCCACTCTATAAAAGAGACAAATGAAAAATGAAAGGAAAGAGACAAATGAAAAATGAAAGGAAACATGAGAATGTTGATTAAAAAATAAGTCCGAAGGAGGCATTTCCTCGGCTGAAATCGAAGTAAGGTCTTCTATAAATATGACTTTGGCATTTGGATTTCCTTGACTTGACTCTAAGGGTGTTAATGACATAATGGGGCTACCTATCTCTGTGGATGGTTGTTGCTCTATTGTGTTGATAACCGGTTTATCTGGTGTAGACAACAATGTATCTGTTGAGACCCTAAATTGACATCCCCACTACCCTATTTTACTCCTCATCTATACCTTTTTGGCTTACCTAAGCTTGGGTAATGAAAAAGAATACTACCATTATCCATTGATAAGGTCATGAGGTAAAGTATAATTAATTCATGCATTTTTTGTGGTTTATTGAGCTAGTAGATTAAAATTTTCATGTACTAATGCTTCAATTTGCCATGTATAATCTTTGACCTCTAGATAAATCCAACCTCCCTGTACCAGCTCAGCTATCTGGTACTTGTGCACCAGACTGCCACTGTCTGAATTCGGTACCAAGCGCATCCGGTACTGAATCTCACTTGTCGCGATCCGGTACCAACGGCCATGGACTGTCGTGATCCGGTACCACCATTTGTGCACTGTTCGGATCCGGTACCATCTACCTGTCACGATCCGGTACCAATTCAGGAAGCCGAATATACCAAGTTTAGCTCCAGATCATGCAAAGACAACTGTTGAATGTTTATTGAATCATAAATATTTTAGCAAGGTTATGTTAGGATAGTTTGTTGTTGCTTCATCCTCATGCACTTCGTGTCTTGAGGATGAAGCTTAAATATGTAATCGAATAATTAAATTTAACAATTGACTGATTTGCAAACAATTTCACCTCCTTGTGTTTCACGACTAAGACTGTTTAAATAGTCATGGCAAGGATGGTGGAAGTAGTAGAGAGTTAGCATAATACAGATGTGAAGCAATGTTATATATTACAGAACATATTTTGAGTGAAAATTAATAGAAGGACGTCATTTATTTCCATGTCTCGATCGTCTATGATTGAATGTGAGCTGAGTTGTTAGCATAGTTTGATTCTATGTTTTGAAGTTTGAGTGAGAGTAATGTGTGGATTGAAAACAAGTTTACTGTAGACTCTAGTCGCTGACCTGTTGAAGCGGCAAGGGCCCACCGCCCAACAAAGGTCAACACCTTCATAGATTAGTATTAACATTTGCTTTCAATAGTGTGAATGTCAGATTAGCTGAAGCTTTAATTCCTTCAGTTGATAGCAGTCAAGTTTAGACTATAATTTTAATTATATGATTGCTTAGAGAGCTTTACTCACTCTGTTTTGCATATGCTTTGTTTTTATGAATTTGATTTTGTTTCATAAGACATGAATGTTGGAAACATTAGTCAGACATATTTGAAGGAGAAATAGTGAAGTTTACAACAACACATTGTGAACCACAACATACTCAGTATATTGACTATTGAACTACCCATGCTATGTCTTGATGATTGATGTGTAATTTCCCTTTCAGAAGTGTGGTTGCATAGTTAATTCTCTGGGTCAGATAGCAGAGTTGATCTGTCAGAAGAACTCCATCTCATATTTGCATGTGCCATAATGGAGTAGATAGCCTCTCTGTGAAAGACAACCAAAGTGCATTTCGGTTTGCTAGTTTGTTTTGTTTCCAACATACATAATCTAGAATAGTTCTATACTCATAACATTAGGATTACCTTT
>JASDQU010881386.1:14684-28924 GCA_032191745.1 Picea mariana | reverse complement strand
CTCTTTGCCTTCATGACTACTAGATGCCTTTGGAAACCTTCAGTACTCCACCTTGAGTTGTACACTTGTAACCAACAGAATCTAGAACTCCCAAAGATATCAAGTTCTTTATAAGTTTGGGTACATGTCTTACATATATTAATGTTCTTACATACCCATCATTCATTCTAATCTAGACGCTACCAACTCCAACAATTTTACAAGAAAAATCATTTCCCATAAGAACAACACCATCATCAGTAGATTGGTAAGTTGAGAACCAATTTCTATGAAGACACATGTGGCTGGATGCACCAGAATCTAACAAACAACGTTGATGTTGATGTGAAACATCACAAGTAGACAATACCTCATCAGCCATACCTGAACTAGAACATGAAATTGTTTCTACTACATTAGCTTCCTTTGATTCTTTTGTGGAGTCCTCCTTGGATGCATTCTATCTTTTCCAACAATCCTTCTTGAGATGCCCAGATTTTCCACTGAACCAACATTTCTTATTACTCTTATTTCCTTTTGACTTATACCTTGATGTACCCCTTTGAATTTTCCCTCTTTCTGTAGATCGACCTAAAGAAAGAAAGAGGACAGGGTAAGAGGGATTTCTCTCAGTCAAAGTCAAATGGAAAAAAAAGCAAGCGTAAGTGTTGGTTTTGTGGAAAATTGAGACACCTGAAGAAGGATTGTTGGAAGCGACTACAAGCCTCCAAAGATGACCCTCCAAAAGAAATGAAGGAAGATAACGCAACTGAAACAGGTTCAACAACAAGTTCAGGAATGACTGATGAAGTTTTATCAATTAGTATTGGTTCAAGTCATGATCAAGAGTGGTTATTAGATTCTGGTGCTTCAAATCACATGTGTATTCATAGACACTGGTTTGTTACTTACCAGTATATAGATGATGGAATATTTTACATGGGAAATGATATCTCATGTAAAGTTGTGGGAATTAGTAGCATTCGAATTAAGATGTTTGATGGAACTATTAAAATACTAATTGATGTGAGACATGTATCTGATCTTAGGAAGAACCTAAATTATTTGGGAGTCTTAGACATTGGAGGATATAAGAGTATTGTTCAAGGTGGAGTTATGAAGGTCTACAAAGGAATCCTACTGGTTATGAAAGCGAAGAAGGTTGGTAACATGTTTCTGTTAGAAGGAAGAACTGAGTCAGATCATGTAACAATAGTATCTAAGAACGACATTGATTATGTTCGATTGTGGCATCAACGTTTGGTGCATATTAGAGAACAAGGATTAAATGTATTAACTGATAGCAATTTACTTCCCAGTCTAAAGTCTTTAAAGTTAGATTTCTACAAACACTGTATTTATGGAAAACAGAATAGGCAGAAATTTAAAACCGGAAAACACACCAGTGGAGGAATCCTTGACTATATCCATTCTGATGTTTGGGAGCCATCCCCTACTATTTCATATGGAGGATCATCATATTTTGTTACTTTTATAGAGGATTTCTCTAGGAAGGTTTGGATCCATATGTTAAAAAGAAAGGTTGTTGTATTTACTTTTTTCAAGCAGTTTAGAGCTTTGGTAGAAAAGAGCACTAGTAGGTCCATTGAATTTTTAAGAACTGATAATGGTGGTGAATTTATGTTGATGGAATTTGAGAAATATTTCAAGGAGTTTGGGATTGATAGGCATAAAACCACTGCCTATAATCCTCATCAAAACAGAGTTGTTGAACTCATGAACAAGACTCTTTTAGAGAGAGCAAGGAGTATGCTTAGTAACGCCAACTTGCAGCAGGAACTGTAGGCAAAAGCAGTATCTACAACTTGTTATATGGTGAATCGATCACCATCAACAACAATACATTGAAAAAATCCAGAAGAGGTATGGACAGGTCATCCTTGTAATTATTCTAATCTTAAAGTTTTTGGTTGTGAAGCCTATGCTCTAATTCTGAAACATTAGTGTTCTAAACTAGATCCAAAATAAAAAAAGTCTTATCTTTGTTGGATATGGTGATGGTATTAAGGGGTACATGTTGTGGGATCCTACTTCTCACAAGATCACCATTAACAGAGATGTAATATTTGATGAATCATCTCTCATCAAATCAGATGTAGATGTTCAAATGAAACAGGAAGAAGTACCTAAGTATCAACAAATTCAGTTTGAAACTAGTTCAAATACAGATGAAAGTGAACATGAACAAGTTTCTGAAGATGTTCACAAAGATTTTTCTGCAGAGGAAGACATGGTTGATGATAAAAATCAACAGAATGTGGATGAACCACAAACTTCCCTAAGGAGGTGTATGCGGGTCATAAATCCTCCAAGAAGGTATGATGATTTTGTTTCATCGATTTCTTTAAGTACTAATGATGATGAACCTTCATGCTATCATAAAGTTGTGAAGGGTTCTAACAGTGATAAATGGAAAGAAGCAATGGAGGATGAAATAGAGGCATTAGAGAGGAATGCCACTTGGGACTTGGTAGAACTTCCAAGAGACAGAAACATTGTAGGTTGAAAGTGGGTCTACAAGTTGAAGAAGGGTGTTGATGATAAGGTGGAAAGGTACAAAGAAAGGCTAGTTGTGAAAGGATATTCTCAGAAAGAAGGTATTGAATTTCATGAGATTTTTTCACCAGTCATTAAGCCTGTTTCAATTCGAATTGTGTTAGCATTAGTTGCATTACTTGTTTGGAGTTGGAGAAGCTAGATGTTAAAATTCCTTCTTACATGGAGATTTGGATGAGGAAATTTACATGGAAAAACCTGAAGGGTTCGTTCAGAATCGCAACACGAAATTTGTTTGCAGGCTCAAGAAATCATTGTATGGTCTGAGGCAGTCACCCAGGCAATGGTACAAGAAATTTGACTCTTTCATGGTGAGCCAGAATTATACAAGGAGTGAGTATGATCATTGTGTCTACTTTAATAAATTGAATAATGGCATATTCATAATCTTAGTATTGTATGTTGACGATATGATTTTAGCAAGAAAAAGAATAATTGAAATCAACAGGTTAAAGGCTTAGATGGCTAGGATGTTCGATATGAAAGATCTAGGAGCAGCAAGGCAGATTTTGGGCATGGAGATATTCAGAGACAGGAGGAATAGTAAGCTTTGGTTGTCACAACGGAATTATGTTGAGAAGATACTTTTGAGGTTTGGTATGAACGATGTGAAACTAGTTTCACTCCCTTTGGCTTCCCATTTTAAGCTTTCTTCAAGTTTATGTCCTAGTACGAAAGAAGAAAAGGAATATATGTCTTGAATGTCATATGCTAATGCAGTAGGAAGTCTAATGTATGTGATGGTTAGTACAAGGCCAGACATTTCACATGCAGTTGGGGTTGTTAGCAGGTATATGGAAAATCCAGGTAAAGAGCACTGGGCAACAGTGAAATGGGTGCTTCAATATTTGAAAGGCACAAGTGATTATTGTATCACCTATAACTATAATTGTGAATTAGTCTATGGATATGTTGATTCTGATTTTGCAGGTGATTTGGACAAGAGAAGGTTGAATTTACAATATGTCTTTACTCTTGCAGGTGGAGCTATTAGTTGGATGTCAAAGCTGCAAAACATTGTTGCTTTATCCACTATAGAAGCATAATGCATAGCTGCTTCACATGCTTGCAAAGAGGCGGTTTGGTTAAAAGGTTTGTTTGGTGAGTTTGGAAGGATGCAGGACAAAGTAAAGCTATTTTGTGATAGTCAAAGTGTTATTCACTTGGCTAAGAATCCAACCTACCATAGTAAAACAAAACATATTTCTATCAAGTCCCATTTTGTATGACAGGTCGTCAATGAACGTGGAGTCTCTCTTGAGAAAGTTCATACAAAAGAGAACTGCACAGACATGTTCACAAAACCAATACTTTTAGAGAAGCTACAATGGTGCTTGGCTTCTCTTGGCTCGCAGAAGAGGTGATGAATAAATTGGGCATGATAGATCAGATGAATTGTTGTCAAGGTGGATATTGTTGAATATGCCAACTAATTTCCTAAAATCAGTGGATATGAGCAGATTTAATGGAGCCTATTTTGTAGCAGGTTGTTCAACCAAATATACCAATTTTATATCAATGCACAAGATTGAATTTTTTTTTTCTAAATTAATTGAATTTTGTTCTACATTCATGTAAGCCCATAGAAACATAAAGGGATGGGTGAATAGTGGAATTGAGAGAGAGGTGAGAGCCTGAAGCTTGGGTCAGATGGAAGCCTAAATTATAAAGGTTGTTTGTATTTATCTCCCTTGAACAACAAGAAGACCAATTATCATTGCCCTGTAAAAGTTTCCCTTACAAGAAGGGTTTTACCACGTAATTCTCTATGTATTAATTTTATGTGATTATCATGTGCTAATTGTGTTTTCAACATTTACAATTATAACATATATTGCAAGAAAATTTCTTTCTCGTTTTTATGATAATACTCACCTATATATTTAGGTTATAGATAAATAATATTTGCTATCTCTTCCACATAAATTGCAGTTCATTCCTATTTTTGTGATATTACTCACCTATATATTTAGAGACTACAAGCTGGATTTCAATCCTTCATATATCCCTTGAATCTTTAACAAGCGTAACCCAAAAAGAAAACATAACAATAATATCTGGGGTTGGCATTTTCTTTGTTCATTTTAAATTGAATATTAACAATAACATCATTCACACGCATATCGACAAGAACATCACTCTCATACATTGTTTATAAATATCAAAACACATAAAAAAATTATATTTTCTTGGCAATTATCATGTTTTAAAACAAAAAAGAAAAGACACATAAATTAAGCATATCATATATCACAGAGGTTACCAGAACATCAAAATATATATAAACATGATAACCTAATTGAGATGGATTTCTTCTAATGTATTTACAATTAGTTTACCATTTTAAATAATTTGGATGCGTAAAACACGTTAAACTTCCGAAAATTACATAACAAAAACCTGCACCGGAAATAACTAAACCTTGCAACCTAAGTGGCGGAACTAACAACTATTCGTCCCTTGCTGAAATTGGAATGGAAATTCCCTCTAGGTACAAGCCTCGTAATCAATGTCAAATGGATAATGAGGTTGCACTGCGTGTAGTGGGAAAGAATATTTGCTATTATAGACCTAATGCATTGGTTAATAATCTCATTCTACCTTTAATTTCATTTGAACTAACTAATGATCATAGTAGGAGGAACATGAAGATGAAAGTCCATTTTCAACTCAAGGTGAATTGAGAAATTTCTTTTACTACTATCATTATTTCCTTATATCGTTTAATATTAGTCAAGGTTATTTCCTTATATTGTTTAATATGAGTCAAGGTGCGAGGAGAATTTTTTTTCCTATTATGATTTCCTAATGTCATTTCATCGTATGTTCATAATTTCTTTGTTTTATCAAATATGATCTTATAGAAATGATAAGGCATAATGCAAGTCCCACTATAATATAATACTTGGTGATGTTGCTTCTATTGGAGTTGAAGGTATAATGTTAATGTTCTTTTCATTACAATTTCTTTAAGTGATGTAATTTAGATGGTATATAATATTATTATATTGATTTATATAATATATTTGTATAAATTTCTCATTTTTTGATTTTAAAAGAGTGACATTAACACGTTGTGTAAGTCCCACCATAGTAGCAGGTGATGCTTAATAAATTGGACATTTTCAATCAAATATATTTAATTGATTAAGCCATATCAATATGATAATGAATAACCAATTCAAGGTGGGATGGGATTTGGTGGCTAGGGCGTGAAATATTTTTTCCTCAAAATGGAGGACTTGAAATTTATTAATAACAAAAATATCAAAATTGATGACTTTGTGAGCAATGTAATGAGCAATGCATGAACATCTCATTCACCCAATGAAGCCTCAATTTCTATTTGACGATGATTATGAGGCTTTTGCCTGGCGAACATTTCCATTACAATTTCAACAAGAGTTGTGTTACCTCTCTAAGAGGTACCCTGCATTTTTACTTGGCTACACCATTGTAAGCCAAAGCATGCAAGTCAAAACCATGTAAACCATAATGGATGCTATTGTATATAGACTCCCAAACTTTTTCCAACCATGATAAATCTACTTAACCCCAATTTCAATGTCTTTCATCCTAGATTGGATTGGATGCCTTGGTGTGGATCTATCATAAACAGGTGAGTTGTGTGGAGCCAAGAGTCTTATGTAGGGGTGATCGTAGTTTGTGGCCTAGTATCGTTCATGTGATGCACACATATGTATTTCCATATGACTATTTCATATTGATTCAGTATGCATCTCTTGGTCATGGTGAATTATCATTCACAGTTTACAACATGGTAATCTCACAAACTTCTCATCATTTCATTTTTTTGAGGCAGAGCCTGAATCCCAATGCATGGGATCCTAGGGTCGAAAATACTACAAATCAGATTGACCATCATGATGTGTACTTGATATGCCAAGTCAAAAAATTTGAAAAAGCTCAAGTTATACATAAAATTTAGTTGTCAAAGGGTCACACAAGCACATCAATGGGTAAATGTGGCAATAAAAATGTCATTACACCAAATGCAAGGCAAGTTTCAACATTAAAGGTCAATGATATCTCAGTCTAGAAAAAAAAACCCATGTGTCAAAATCTTTCAGTCTGAAATTTTTTACGTGGATTCAATAAGTCCAACAAATAAAGAGGAGCCCTTGAGCATATATGTCTCAAGGATGAAGGTGGTAAAGTGAGCCTATGTGACATGAGCCAAATTTTGAAATTTCATATTAGTCTTAAAGCCTCCCATCACTCATGGTCAACATGGGCACCCCCATTACCAATTTAACCATGGTAGGGGATTTGATTAAAAGACATATGAAAGAGTACTTTATAAACTCAATTTTAACCCACCTTTTGTTGAAAGGAAAAGTGGGAATATTCAACAAATAGGGGACCATGAGTTTATACAACATGGACAAATGGAGCCTTCATTAATATGAGGAAGCCACCACATCACTCGAGCACGTGATCCACTTAGCGGTGCGGTTACATGTCACCTAGCCATGGAGAATGTGAGTGGGACATGGTCAAATTGAGCTATTAAGCGTCTAAGAGAACATTTAGTCAAATGAATGTGGCTATCACTTAATTGTTTACATTTCTCAAAATAAAATCAACCCCACATTTAATTAAGCTAGCCATTGGGACCTTCGCCTAGTCCAATCTGCCAACACATAAGTTAAAGGAAGAAACCGATGGTGCACTAGCTCCACAAAATAAATTGTGGGAATTTATTCCAAGGAAATGGTCCCTCAAACTAGTCGTGGAACCTATCTAAGCCATCCATGAGCAGAAAAATCCATCGTGGGGTCATGCAAATGAATTTCTAATCAAAGGGACGTGGTCAAATGAAATTATCGTTGAGACAATCAACCAATTATACATATGACTAAAATAAATAATTTGGCCAACTTGTAGCAGTCGTTGGGACAATTATGTTAGACATCAATGACAAAGGGATATTTCAAGACAAATGTTAGTCATCTCAAACAAATCGAGGATAGTTGTGAGCCTCTCAAGGAAAATTTTCGCACATTCACATGCATTTTTTACTAGCTTCTTTCCCTCATTACAAGCATTTCGGTCCATCAAGCAAGTCATTGAGGTCCATCAAGAAAGCCATTGAGTCTTCATTTGAGTCATGCATTTTCTCTTGCTCAAATCAAACCCCAGTTGTTGGTTATTTTTAATTTAAAAAATACTATTTTATAAAGGGTTTAATCTCCAACATGTGGATGAAAAATCATAATTATTATTTTAATGAGGGAGGGGAAAACTAGTTGTTTAATGAAAATATATACAAGTTTATCTCCTCCCATTATTCAAGTTGTTGGAAACTTTGTGAGATCATAATGCCATAATGTTGAAGTCAAATGGTTTGTGTCAATGTGGATTGTTTACTGTAATGTTTGTTTTTCAGGATAATTTCCATAGGTGATTAATCAATCCATTGAGGGGCTACATAGTCACGTGGAAGAAAGGACCTAGACTCTTCATTTCTTTCATTTCATTGTGGGTTCCTACTGAAACAAACCCAAGTTGTTGGACCAACTTCTTTGGAAGTAACTTCAACAAAGCATTGTTTGTCACTTTGACCCAAGTTGACTGAGTTTCCTAGAGACCATCTATCACAGAGCTTTCCTAGCAAATCCAAGGAGAAACACATCTTTTAAAATTTCTAGTATTGAGGGTGATAGTCTTTCGATTCCAATATCAATCAACTAGAAATCCATCAAATGTCGATTTTAAACTCGTGAGGTCACAATATCTCACACTAAGAGACATCTAAAAGGTAAGAGAAAGGTAAAGTTTTTTTCTCAATTTCTTCAACCAATTATTTTAAAAATTAAAATAATTCTTTTATTATAAAAATAAAGAAAAATAACATCCTAGCTTAGTTCTTCAATTTAATATCTTGTAAGCAAGTAGATCTTGGGAATTTTTCCACAATGGAATTTCCCTACCCCAAGATAAATTTACCCTTGAGTTTTTGGGCTTTATTAAACATATTTTATAAGGGTTTCTTGTACGATATTGTAGAAATATGTGTTATTACAACAAAAAATACATTCAGATCTACACCCATTCTCCACATATAAAGGGGCATTCAAGTAAGTATGTCATCACTCGAACCGTCTCTTCATTTCAATTGTTGTTTACAAAGGTTTTATCATTTATTTATGGTTATATTAATTTATTTTCATCCCTAACCAGTGCCTTTGTTGGTTGGAATTCACTTTTGGGTTTTGACTCTAGGGGTAATTGAAACCCAAATCTGTAGAGGCAATTTCCATCCAGCTATAAAACATTTCTAGTGTAGATATAAAGTCTCTAGGGAATAGTATTCACCCATACCTTGCTTCCCCACTCTTTTCACCCACATATCTATTGATCTAGTGTGATTATACACTAGTGGGGGGCCACAAAAGGCCATTTTCTTTGTTGTTTTCTGCGTTTTACACTGTTTTTACAGGTCTGATATAATAGGGAAGCGATGAAACATCTCATTTCCATCCACTCTTTCCAAGGTATAAATATTACAAATAATTCATGAAGCGGTAATCATATTTAACCCCTCGTGAATTATCTGTACCAATATTTTAATAGATTGGGGTAAGTTAGCTTGTTGTTTTGTTGTTTTATTTTCTGCATTATTTATGAGTTCAACAATTCATTTAAATGATTAAATAGTACCTTCACCTAGTGTTTTCTATTTACGAACTAGTCCCAAGATCCTTTGAGGTGAAGTGAACTTTGAGAGAATCCTTCCAGAGCCTCTTAGTGTAGGAGTTTGGCTCAAACATGGAAAGATAGGTGTTGTGGTGACATTAGATGCATATCCCCTATGTTTCTTCCCTAGCAGACTAAGGACCTTGGTGGTCTACTAGTTTGGTTGATAACATTTTTGGGCATTGTTTCCGGGGAACAATGTAATTTTGACTGAGGTCCTCAATGACATACATTTTGGTAATTTGTATTGCTTTTCACTTTAGTGAGATCCTTCTAGTTCTATTCAGTAACATTTCAAGGTCTCATCTGGAAACTCTACTAAAGTATGAAATAAAAAGAAGTGCATTGCAATGACAGTTCCCATCTTTGGTGATTCCATTCCATTTGTCTAGTAAGAGAGTTGTATTGTATCCTTTGTTGGTATTTTAATTATTTCCACTAACTTGTAGAAGCTCACTTGGTGACTCCACTTGAAGAAAATTCTATAAAGAGGTACAACACAAGAACTAACTTTTGAGTATTGGTGACTTTTGATATTGGGTAAGGTTGCAGTTGGTAAGAATGCTTTGAGATTAATGAATCATCATTATTTATGTTTGAAGTATGGATTTTAATAAGGATGAATTTCCATTTCTTTCTTATTTATTTGTCCCTTTGGATTTTCCACGAATTTTGAAATCTCCACGTGTTAGTGTAAATATCATGCTTGATTGTATCCCTAATTTTAATGGAAATTTATCATTAGATGCTGACTTCCTAGAGTTTTTTATGAGTTATGTAACTAATGCTAACATGGTATTTAAAGACGGATTGATGATGGCATTTGCAGAGTCAATGAAAGGGAATCTTGCAAAGAAGTGGTATTGTAGGTTTCAACCAAAAGAGATAAAATCTCTCTCAATTCGTGAAAATATTTCAAAAGGATTGGATCTCAAGTTATGAAGAGGTTGAAGATGTTCAATTCCTCGTAGATCTATAGGGAGGAATGCTATAAAGGGATAATGACTTGGTTATAGAATATGGTGAGCATACTTCCCATGATACCCTTATGGAAATGAATGAGAAAGTGGATGTAATCAGTTTTCTGAAAGAGTATATCAAAACAAAGTATCATGAGCCTCGCATACAACAACTTGAAAATGATATTGAAGAATGCATGATAGAGTCACATTTGGAATTATGTATGGACGGGTTAATAGAAAAATCACTTTTAAATTCTTGAAGAAGTCAATGACAAGGAAAATATTACAAGGAATTTCCATGGGGAATTTTGACAGAAAATAGTGGTGACTAGTGACATATTATTGAGGATGACAGGTGTAGCTGATATGAAATAAGTCGCTACAATCCACATGGATAAAGAGGAGAAAAATTCCATAGTAGGGAGCACTACTGAAGAGACTTCTCATCTTTCCATTGAAAATCAAGATACAATTAAAGAGCACAAGGATGGGGAAGGAATTGATGACGGTGGTATCTAGGAACCCACCCTCCCACCTCAATATGAAAGTACACATTTGACAACCTATATTCATTTTAGATCACTTGATTCTCATGATACATCCTGTAGTGATTTGGAAGGGGACACCTTTCCAGCGAGTTCTTCACCAGATAGGAAGCATGATTGCACAGAGATTGAAAGTATTGATGCATTCCTTCAGATCGATAGATGCAAATGGAATGCAAGATACTATCAATTTGATGATGATCTGGTCTATTATACGAAGAACCATGAGCGTGATATTTCATAATTTTGGCCATACATACAACCGGATTTCTCTTTGATACGGGAACAACCACATTTACAGATGCATGAGGGCGATTTTCATATTCAATATATAACATAGACTTTCCAACCATGGACATCCTTGCTCTATAGTTTTGAGGTGTATCAAGATCCATTCGGTAGGAGGAATTTGACATTGGCATCAGTTGAAAAGAAGCAACACTTACAGTATCAAACATACTTCATGAGAATTCAACCTCTCATGCTATAAAAGTCAACCTTGAATTGTGGGTTTCCTTTTTTTTCTAGTTATTATCTATTTTATCATCATATGTGTGTATATGACTACATATATCCAGATAGGTCAACTATATTTATGTAGGTTTCATCTAGAGCCTCCATCCAAGCCTCATTTACTTGACAATTTGATGAGTAGCACTCATAAATGGTGCAAGAATAATGATAATAACACCATGTATATCATCCCTATTGATTTATGGATAGAAGAAGCATGTAGAAGTGTAAGGGATTTGTGGAATTATAGTGCAACTCTTCTACATGATGATCCTTATCCCACTATAAAATCCTTCTGAGTCACAAAAGAGTTGCTAACATGTGCTTACTATAGGTTTGACATTTTATTCTTTTGCTTAGCAACCAAACAAAATAGTAAAACTCAAGGTAATAATGAGTTTATATGTTGGCTTCATTGGTTATATGATTTTACTTGACATATATTGTCTGTTGGAGAAATTTTTATTTTCGACATACTAGTTCAGTGGGAGTAACACTAGTTCATTGGGAGTCAACTGACTAGTTCTATTTTTAGACTTTCTATTTTTACCATCACTATTATGCATGCATGCATTCCTAAGGAAAGCTAACTGTTTGATTTCTTTTCTTAATTATGGAATTCTTTGCCCTATATGTGAGTGCATTCCACTAATTCATTGTATCATATTGATCATGATCTATGTATCAATCATCAACTCATTGGAGTAGTGTGAATATATTTTCTCATTCTTCCATATTGAATCTCTCTTCTTTTCTTGATAAGCTTTGTTTGTACTTTTTTTAGCTAGATCTCCTATGCAGGTTTCCATGAAACACTGACATGGTATCAGAGCTATGTTGCTTGGAGCAAGCCAGACAAGCCAAAGAATAAGCAATTATTCCTTCGAAAATATTACGTTTTTGAGGAAACAACTCGCGATGAAAGTAAATCAACCCATTTTGGAAGTGTTTTTTCAACCATTTGGCAAGATTCTTCACCGTTTGCTCAGAAAGTGAGCCGCAATATAGCCTCCTTAAATTGATACGAATATGCGGCTGTACCTTTCCACATTCATTTCTCCCAAAATATTACATTTTGGAGGAAACGATCCACTAGAAAAGTAAATCGACCCATTTTGGAAGTGGGTTTTCAACCGTTTGGCGAGATTCCTCACCGTTTGCCCAGAAAGTAAGT
Organism: Picea mariana; assembly: GCA_032191745.1. Lineage (NCBI taxonomy): Eukaryota > Viridiplantae > Streptophyta > Pinopsida > Pinales > Pinaceae > Picea > Picea mariana. The sequence continues at coordinate 16,454 of JASDQU010881386.1, read as the reverse complement.
CGCAAGATCATCTTTTGAAATTGATATGAATTCTTAATTTCTTAATTTTTCACTTACAAATTGAGAGTAAATTTTTAGGGGTTCTTGGAATCAGTGGGAGAGATGGATATGACAACTATTATACAGTCAAACTTGGTGGTAATCCTCACACCATACAATTATTTTGATTGGAAGCCCAAGGCGACATTCCAACTCAAAAGAAAACTATATAATTTGACGATGGCGACAGAAACGTAACCTACATCAGCGATTGAGAAGATGAGATGGGTGAACCATAAGGATGAGGCCATAGGAATACTTCTTGAGTTAATCTCCACTAATTTGTGGTTTCATGTTGCCGCATGCAAGACTTCAAACGAGATCTGGACCACCTTGGAAGGACTCTTTGGAAAGCGGGATGAGATGTGAGATCATATGCTTGAGGTAGAGTTGAATACCTTAGACCCTAAAAGTTTTGATAATATATAAGATTTTTTTACTAAATTTAAATATTTGCTATTAATCTTGGGTGAATGTGGTATTGATAAGTCTACACAAGAGAAACAACTTATTTTAACAATCTTGGCCAAGCTAGGACCAGAATACATTGTATATGTCTCCAATTTTCATTCTGGTAGATATCTTTTTGGAACAAATTGGAAAATGCCTACGTTGGCTTAGTTCATTGAGTCTCTTACACAAGAGCAGACAAAACTCATACATATGGGCCTCATGAAAGATCCCAAACCACATGCACTCACCATGCAGGATGGAAAAAGGTCATTCAAACAGAATAGGAAGGAGGGATATTCCAAATCCTTTAATGATTCTTCAGGTTCCAAAGACTCTTCAGATTCCAAGAAGAAGAAGAAGGGAAAGCAGTGCACTTACTACAATAAACCGAATCATGAAGAATCCACATGCATAAAGAAATAGATCGATCTTATGGCACATGCACTTCAGCAGAACAACCTTGGAAACTTCATTCCAGAGGGAGTCAAGAAGCAGAACGATGAAGATTCTGCTCCTAAGAAAGGTAATCATCATGCTCTTGTTGCAATTAATTCCTCATTTGATTCATGGATTATAGATTCTGGTGCAACCCATCATATGGCAGTGGAAGAGGAAGTTTTCTCTTCCTTGAGTCCATGCTCAAGACCCCCTATTCTCATGGGGGATGATACTCCAGTAGCAGTAGCAGGAGAAGGGAGAGTGGAGCTCTACAATGGCAGTTTTGAGAATGTTTTACATGTTCCAAAGCTTTCTATGAATCTGCTCTCAGTTTATCAGATCACTCAGAAAGGAAAAAAGGTTGAATTTACATCAGATTTAGTTTCAGTAATTGACATGCATGGCAATTCCATTATTGCAATTGGTGAGGTGGATCACAAATCAAGTTTGTATAAATTCACTAAGTTTTCTAACGATGACTCCTCTATTCTACTTACACGTAAGGAGAGTACTTTGCATGCACCTCCACTAAAACATGCATATACTCTTGTTCTTCCACTAGTTTCAAACATCATAAATGATTCCATACACTCTGATTCTGTACATGGAAATAAGCATGTAGTGCATCCAGATAAGAAGCCAACGCCAAAGCTTCAGCAGATGCCCAAGAAGGACATACCACACTTCAGGCAGCAGACAACCTTGCAGGGAATCCATTGGATTCGAGGAGGACTCGATCTCAACATGAGGAGCCTTCTCATGTATTTTCAGCTTCAGAACCTGTGATGCCCATGCATTGTTATATGGTTCAATCTACTGATCCATAGAACTACAATAGGG
>JASDQU010881386.1:2286-14462 GCA_032191745.1 Picea mariana | reverse complement strand
ATTTTCTTCTTTTGATACATTATCTTTTGAGGGGGGGTTTTGTTCCCACGTGGTTTTCCCTCTTTCCTCACTTTTATTCAGTGTTCATTAGTTGCATTGTACATGAGTACCTAAAATGGCCTAGTAGTCGGGAATCATTTTTACTCCATAGTGATGTTCAGGGGGGGTGTTGGAGAAATTTTTATTTTTGACATACTAGTTCAGTGGGAGTAACACTAGTTCATTGGGAGTCAACTGACTAGTTCTATATTTACCATCACTATTATGCATGCATGCATTCCTAAGGAAAGCTAACTGCTTGATTGCTTTTCTTAATTATGGAATGCTTTGCCCTATATATGAGTGCATTCCACTAATTCATTGTATCATATTGATCATGATCTATGTATCAATCATCAGCTCATTGGAGTAGTGTGAATACATTTTCTCATTCTTCCATATTGAATCTCTCTTCTTTTCTTGATAAGCTTTGCTTGTACTTGTTTTAGCTAGATCTCCTGTGTAGGTTTCCATGAAACACTGACATCCTTGATTATGGTAGGTAGGATGAATAAACTCTCTATTATGAGCATTAGTTTATTTTAGATTTATGTTGTTATTTCCCTTTCAATTTTTCTTTAATTTTGTTCCTAGATTAGATGCATTTTGGTTTTGTTTTATTTTTGTCTTCTAGTAAGGGATAAGGCCTCGTGTCCTATTCCCCTCTCCTAGCATTTAAAAATAATAATTTGATATTGTTGTAGGAATACAGATGTTGAGATTATGGGGTTCTCACATCCTCCCAAGAAGAGGACATGCCCCTCAGTTGGGGCCATCTTTAACCTCTCTAGGAGGTACCCTACATTTTTACTTGGATACACCATTTTAATCCCAAGGATGCAATTCAAATCCATGTAAACCATAGTGGATGATGTTGTATATGGACTCCCAGTCTTGGTCCAACCATGATCTGTCTACATAGTCCCCATTCAATGTTTTTCATCCTGGATTGGATTGGAGGCCTTGGACTGGAACTACCATAGACACATGAGTTTTGTGGAGCCATAAGTTTTCTGTAGGGGTGATTCCAGTTTCTGGGGCCTAGTCTGGTCCATGTCAAACACACCTATGTCTTCCCACATGGTTATTTTATATTGATTTTGTATGCATCTCTTCATCGAAGTGAATTATCATTCACAGTTCAAAACATGGCAATCTCACAAAATTCCCATCATTTCATATTTTTTAGGCAAGCATGAATCCCGATACATGGGATCCTGTGGTCAAAAATACAACACGGGCTCATATTGACCATTATCATGTGCACTTGACATGCCACACCATTTTTTTGAAAAATGTCGAGTTATAAAAAAAAAAGTTGTTGAAGGGTCACGCAAACACATCTATGACTAAATGTGGTAATAAGAGGCTCACTCCATGGAATGCAAGGAAATTTCCAACATCAAAATTCAATTATATCTCGTTCTGAAAAAAGCTCATGTATCAAAATCTTTCAGTTTAACAAGTATTTCATGGATTCAATAAATCTAACAAATAAAAGAGGGCTCATGAGCATATATGTCTCAAGGATGAAGGTGGAAAAGTGAACCTATGTGACATGAGCCAAAGTTTGACATTTCATATTAGTCTTAAATCCTGCCATACTCATGGTCAACATCAGAACCCCTTTTACCAATTGAACCATGGTAAGGGGGTTTAATTAAAAGACATATGAAAGAGAACTTCATAAACTTGGTTTTAACTCACCTTTATTTGAAAGGAAAAGTGAGAATATTCAACAAAGGGGGGGTTCTGAGCTTATACAACATGGTGAAATTTATTCGTCATTAATATGAGTAATTCACCACATCACTCGAGCACGTTATCCACTCACTCGTGGGGTCACATATCACCTAGTTGTGGAGAGTTTGAGTGGCACACGGTCAACGTGAGGTATTGAGCCTTAGAGAGAATGTTTTTTCAAATGATCGTGAGTATCACCTAGCCATTTGCATTTCTCAAAATTAAATCCACCCCACATTTAATTAAGCTAGTCGTTGGGACCTTCACCCAATCCAATTATCCATCACATGACTCAAAGGAAGAAATCGACGGTGCACATGCTCCACTAAATAAATCGTGGGCATTTATTCCAAGGAAATGGTCTCTCAAACTATTTGTGGCACCCATCGAAGCCATCCGTGAGCAGAAAATCCATCGTGGGGTCACGTAAAGGAATTTCTAATGAAAGGGACATCGTCAAATGAAATGACTGTTGAGCCAATAAAACAATTGGACAAATGATTAAAATAAATAATTCGGCCCACATGTAATAGCGATTAACCAAACATTTTGGCATATTAACCAAACATTTTTTACTAGTTTCTTTCCCTCATTTCAAGGATTTCGATCCATCCAGAAATCCATTGAGTATTCATTTGAGTCATGCATTGCCTCTTGGTCAAATCAAACCCCAGTTGTGAGTTATTTTTAATTAAAAAAATACAATTTTATCAACGGTTTAGTCTCCAACATGTGGATGACAAACCATAATTATTATTTTAATGAGGGAAGGAAACAATGATCGTTTAATCAAAACCTATATAAGGATAGCCTCTCCTCTCATTCAATTTGTTGGAAACTTTGTGAGATTATATTTCCTTAACTTTGAACTTAAATTCATTGTCATTATGGATTGTCTATTGCAGTGCTTGTTTTTCTTAGTCAAGACTATTTTTTTTATTTTTTTTTAACTAGAGTTTTTTAGGATAATTGCAAGAGTTGATTAATCAATCCATTGAGGGGCTACATAGTTATATGGAGGAAATGAATTAGACTCTTCATCTCTTCCATTTCCTTGTGGGTGCCAGTGAAACAAACCCAAGCTGTTGGACCAACATCTTTGGAAGTCGTTTCAACCAAGGCGTTGTTTGTCACTTTGACCCGAATTGATTGTTTTTATTCGAGACCATAAGTCAGGGACGTTTCCTAAAAAATCCAAAGAAAAACCCATATTTTAAAATTTATAGTATTGAGGGAGATTGTCTTCCAACATGAAACTCAATCAACTAGAAATTCTTCCAAGGCCGATATTGAACTTCCAGGGTCATAATCTCTCACACCAAGAAACATCTAAAAGGTAAGAAAAAGGTAAAGTTTTTCTCTCAATTTCTTCAACCAAATATTTCAAAAATTAAAATCATTCTATTGATTATAAAAATACGAAAAAAATCACACCCTAGCTTAGTTCTTCAATTTTATATCTTGTAAGCTATTAGGTATTGTGTATTTTTCCACTTGGGAATTTCCCTACCCCAAGATGAATTTAACCTTGAGTTTTTGGGATTTATTAAACATATTTTATAAGGTTTTCTTGGAGGATAGGGTTCATATATGTGTTATTACAACAAATAATGCATTCATATCTACACCCATTCTCCCCATATAAAAGGACATTCAAGTAAGTGTCTCGTCACTCAAACACTCTTCATTTTGAGAATTATTTACAGAAGTTTTATCATTTTTTTTCTAGTTATATTAGTTGAGTTTCAGCCTCAATAAGTCCCCTTGTTGGTTGGAATTCATTTCTTGGTTTTGACCCTAGGGGGATTTGAACCACAGATATGTAGAGCTAATTTCCAGCCAGTTGCCAACTATTTCTAGTGTAGATATAAAGCCTCCATTGCATATTATTCACCCATACCTTGCCTCAGTACCATTTTCACCCAAAAATCTATCGATCTAGTGTGATTATACAGCTGTGGGCGGCCTCAAAAGTCCATTTTCTTTGTTGTTTTCTTTCTTTTCCCCTGTTTTTGCAAGTCTGATATAATAGGGAAGTGATGTAAGATATTTTTTCCATCCAATCTATCCAAGGCATAGATATTAAAAATCATTCATGAAGTGGTAAGAGTATTTAACTCTTCCTTGTGCATTATCTTTACTAATATTTCGATAGATTGGGGTAAGTTAACTTGTTGTTCTATTGTTTTATTTTTTGCATTATTTTTCAGTTCAACATGCCATTTAAAAAATTAAATCCTACCTTCACCTACTTTTGTTTGTTTAATAACTTGTCCCAAGATCCTTTGAGGTGAAGTGAACTTTGTGGGAAGCCTCACAGAGCCTCGTATTGCAGGAGTTTTCCTCAAACAAAGATAGGTGTTTTGGTGATATTGGACACCTATCTCCTGTGTTGCTTCCCTAGAAGACTAAGGACCTTGGTTTTCCACTAGTTTGGTCGATAACAGGATGAACAATGGCTAGTTCCACAAATTAGGTTGCAATATTCAGTTATTTTGGTTGCATGTTTTTGTTATGTAATTTCCGGAAGTTTACGATCCCACAAAAGTGTATTAGGCAACCAAATTTTTTAAAACTAGAAACTACTTCTAAATACATTATAAGAAATCCATCTGAATTAGGATATATTGTTTATATATATATTTGGAATGCTTTGAATCATGATAACCTCTCTGATATATGATATGCTTGATTTCTTTGTGTTTTATTTCTTTTTTTTAAAGCACGATAATTTTGAAGAAAATACAATTTTTAATGTGTTAAGATATTTATAGACATTGTATGAGATTGATATTATTGTCGATATGCGTCTAAATTATATTATTGTCAATATTCAATTTAAAATGAAAAAATAAAAGGTTGACCCCAGATATTATTGTTATGGTTTTTTTGGTTACGCTCGTTAAATATTCAAGGGATATATGAAGGGTTCAAATGAAACATGTAATCTATAAATATACAGGTGAGTAGTCTCGTAAAGTAGAAATGAAATTTTCCTGCATGAGATGTCTATCTGCAATTTATGTGAAAGAGACTATAATAATTATTTATCTACAGCCTACATAGAAGAGGAAGTAAATGAGTGAAGCACCTATTTAATATCAGAGAACCCAACAATAAGTTATTCCTAAGACAAATGGAAATGCTTCGTAACAGTTGTAATCTAGTTTAAATTCAAAAATGGGTGTGGATGGAGAAATTTAGTTGCGACCTTAAATATTGTAGTACCTCACCTTTGAACCTCATGTGCTAATGGCCTTTTGGTGTATTCTTGTCACAGGAATATGCAGTCGTGGCATTTGGTAGAGAAAAGTCTCCAAAATACAGAACCACCAGAATCGATGAATGGGTGAGGGTCAAAAAAGGTGCATATCCATGGTATGGATACATGGAACCCACACAGGTACACCATACAAGAGTACCAATGATTGGTCTGCTAGATGGTGCTTAATATAATCCTCCTTTGATAGCACATGAATTCCCCGACATTCCTCCTATGGTCCTGTTGCACACCTTTGATAGCTCACTAATTTCCCCACACATTGCTCCCGTTGTCGTCCTGCTATAATAGACCTCCATCGATGTTAGGTTTAACATCAGTTTCCACTCATTCCATCCTTGCTTCTCCACATCTTATGTAGTGGAGAATCCTCAAGCCTTTATAATGTTGAAAATAAGCTAGATGGCCAGTCTGCTATAAATTCCCTACACTCACCAAACCACAAACAACAATTTCAAATAAATGGACTGCAACCTCTTTTGACATTCATTCAAGGAAAACTGTTGAACCTCTTAAATATATTTTAGCTGGTTACCAAAACTGGATGCATATGATTGTAGTGGGTAAGATAATTTACAATTTTTTTTTTATAAGTAATGGGTATGTATTCATGTTAAGATTGAAAAAGAGTAGAGGATATTTAGTGGAGAAGAAGAACTGAATGGAATGTAATCAAATTTTGTTTTCAATATAAAACTGTTTTTTCTCACATATACAACAGTCTGTTTTGTATTCTATTTTTACACTTTGTTTTCCCTTGTTTTTTTCTTGGACACTATGTTTCTTCTCATGTGGTACATAGTCTATTTTGTAGAAGCATGTGGCAACAAGAACCACAATTTGATGGAAAATGTTATGATGTATGGTGAATCAAGATGAATACCATTTCCATCTCTCAAGTGTTGTGGGAGTTGGCTGAAAATGGCTTCCTTGATCTTGCAGACGGGGATGCATTCAATTCTCTCACTGAAGATGAGAGGAACACACTAAAGGAGAATAGGAAGAAGGATTCCAATGATCTTTTTTTTATACATACAACAATAAGAGACTCAATTTTCTCAAGGATAGAAACAACTACCAAATCCAAGCAAGTATGGGAGACTTTTCAAAATGTATACCAAGGAAACAACAAGGTAAATATTGTCAAGTTACAATTGCTAAGAAGAGATATTGAAAATTTGCAAATAAAGGAGTTTGAACAAGTGAATGATTTATTTACTCATGCTATGAGTTTGGTTAACCAAATTAGAACTAATGGATACACTCTTGAAGACCAAAGAATCATAGAAAAAACTTAGAGAGGTATTCCTCCCATATTTGATTCTATTTTTAAAACAATAGAATAGTCAAACGATTTAAATCAATTGTGTATTGATGATATTATGGGTTCCTTGAAAATCCGTGAACAAAGGTTGAATAACTTGTCTACCGTCTCTTATGAGCAATCTCTTAGATCACAAGTGTTAGTTGGAGGAAGAGGTGGATAATCTAGCAACAAAGGTTTTGTTAGAGGAAGTGGAAGTCGAAGTTTCAGCAACAACCATGAAAGAGGATGAAGAAATGTTTTTGAAACATGTGGAATATGAAGGAGTAGCAGCAATTGACGTGGAATCTTTTCTCAAAGGTATGACAAATCCAATGTCCAATCTCATTACTGTAAAAAAATGGACATTATTCATTTGAAAGTAGAAAAAAGAATTATGATATATGTATCAACAAAATGCAAATTCCATTAAGAGAGAAGATACTAATAGTGAAAAAAAAATGTTTGTACCATTGTGGTTGTAGCAACCACATGAGTGGAAACAAACAAATGTTTTCAAGCATTGATGAATCGATCAAATATGAGGCAAGAATGTGAAATAACAAAAAAGTGTCATTCATGGGTAAAGTATGTGTCTCCATTTTAAGCAAGCAAGGTGACATTAAAGAAATCCAAGATGTATACTATGTCGCCGATTTAAAACATAATATCATTCTTGTTGGAAACTTAGTTGAAAAGGGATATAGGCTTATGTCTGGGAATGGAGAATGCAATATTTTTTAATAGAAATGACAATGATAATCAAATTAAAACAACCAAGATGAAAAATACAAGAATGTTTCATTTAACCATGAAGAATGAATTTTCAGTTGCATTCAAACTTGATACAATAAAACCATCTAGGTTGTGGCATATAAGATATGGTCAGTTGTGATTTACTGGGATAAATTTGTTGTACAAGAAGCAAATGGTAAGAGGACTACCTTTGATTGAAAAACCTACTAAAATATGTGAGGGCTTGATCTAAATTTTATGAGCATAATGAAATGAATATAGATCTATATTATTAACACATAGATTCAATGAAAAATAACAGATATACAATACAGTTTGTCTTCTATTAATAAAGAAATATGTTGAAACTGTAAAATGCAGAGTTAAACAAGCTTGCTAGAATGGTGGTGGCTTATCTCTGAGAAGAGATGTGATGGTTGCGTTCATTCGCAAGAAGATCACTACAATGAGAATCTAAATGTCTTTTTACATTAAAAATGAATTCCAAAACCCTAGACATCCAAAAACCTAACCCTATGAGATGAAGCACCAAGAGTCGCGTGGGCCTTGTTGGGGTAAGTTGGTACATCAACTTCCCAGGGTTGTAACTTTTTCATACGATCTTCGTTTTAGGAACATGATAGCCCATTGGAAAGGTGTATCTGAGGAATACACATTATTCCATTAGACTCTGAGTCAGTCTACAATGTAACTATGGAGAGCCCTAAAAACGTTGTTTAGGGCTTCAAAACGACCCTAGAAGTTGAGGACCCAAAAACTAGCAAACAATTGTCAAATTGAAAAAATTGCCAAGATGAGCCAGTTAGAAAATAGGCGGGTGGCCACCAATATTCACCAAGAACAATCCTCCCCCCTTAGGAAGAAATGGTCTCCATTGTGTTGATTTCCTCCATCAGACGAGAAAATTTCTGTTGAATTTGGCCACGGGTGAGACACTTGCCTTGGTGCAGGAGTTGCCTTGTGTTTAAAAACCGATAAAGTTGGATCCTATGTTAGCGAGTGCCCTTTAACTATGTGTCCATGATATGATCAGTGGATGTTTGTTCCATGCAATTAGGGTTGAGCGTTGTTGGCGCCAACTATTCTGCTATCTCTGAGGTGTCCAATAATGTTGGAAAATATGGTCGAAGGAGATCCACATTGAACACCGGGTGTAAGCCAAGGAAGGGGGGAATATTGAGCTCAAAAGAATTGTCTCCCATAGCCTTGGTGATGGTGTAAGGTACATAATAGAGTAAAAAAAGCTTCAGATGGGGCCCTCTAAGGAGTTCTTTCTGCAAGTGCAACCAAACTTGATCTCCCACCTGAAAATTTTGTGGAACCTGATGTTGATCATGGAGTTTCTTGTACTTGGCATTGGATTTCTTTAAACTATACTGAACCTTTTAGCGAATGTGTTGGATCTGCTCGATGAACTGGGTGGATTTTTCAGATTCAGTTTGAGCATGGCACGAATCCTCATGCATGGCCACAAGGGGTAGTGCAACATCCATGGGACCCATTGGTTGAAATCCCATCCTCAATAGAAAGGGGTTTTGATCCAGGTGGATATCGGTGGCCACCCACCTTTTTCAACTCGATTAAAACAATTTTTTGGCAATTTTGGCAATTTACTATTTTTAGCAGTTTTTAACTTTTGGGCCCATTTTGAGGGCCTAAATGAAGGTTTTTCGAGATCGATCTTTTCAATGATAGCTAAAGTCTTTGATTGAGCCCCTAAATGAATCTTCTCGACGATACATTTCCAACGGGATATCATGCGCCTAAAACGGAGATCGTATGTAAAAGTTACGACCCCAGGAAGTTGATGTACTAACTTACCCAAATGGGGCCCACATGACTTTTTGCGCTTCATCTCCTAGGGTTAGGTTTTTGGATGTCTAGGGTTTTTGACATTATTGTTTATTGTAAAAAGGCCTTCAGAGCCGCATTGTAATCATCTTTTTGCGAATGAGCATAGTTGTCACATCTCTTCTCAGAGATAAGATGCCACCATTCCAACAAGCTTATTTTTCGCCGCATTTTACAATTTCATCATATTTCCTCATTGAATAGAAACCTAGTTTTATTGTATTTTTGTTATTCTTTGTTAAGAATATTTTAATAATTTGTATTCATTTCTTTCTTCTCATAAAATATGGATCAGTGGTATCAAAGCAGTCTTCTCCTTGTCGTCTTAATGCATGTCCCCAATGAGGTTAGGGTACAAAGAATTGGGTCTCGAGCTTGTTTCTCTTGAGGAAAAAATCTCTTGCACGCCCAAGCGACCTCTCATGGCAGGAGAAAATAAATATGATGGGATAGGAGATCCTTTCAAAATATTGCTTGAGGAATCCTTTATGCAACAAAGGAACGAGATGATGGATAGTTTCATGCAAATCCTTGGGCGACTACCAACAAGTGACGCACCTTCCTCGAGCAGAGGCTCCACCCCCTACATGTAAAAATAAACTTTAATATTCCTATATTTGAAGGTCAAATAGATTCATATGTTGTATACAAATCATTGAATCTACTAGAAGGGTATTTTTATGTTCATAACTTTTTGAATACAGAAAAATTTACTTTTGCACTCCTCAAAGCCATTCCCCATGTCAAAGATTGGTGGGAAAATTTTTGTAAGCAAAAGGAAATAGAGGAACCCTCATTATTTACAGTCACGACCACCTGGGAATCCTTTAGGGATTCTATTAAGGAACAATACTACCCTTTCGATAGTTATGACGACTTGTATACCAAATGGACCACATTGCAGCAACAAAGAGACCAGGCAATGCCAGAGTTCACAAATATCTTCCATACCTTGCGCACAAAGATGGGTATCAAATATTCATAGAGACATCTGTTGTTCAAGTATCATGGTGCTTTACATAGATACATCCATATCGAAATGGAATTTTTGGACATCTCGTCCTTAGGCGTGGCCTGTCGATCTGTTGTCAAAATCGAGCAGAAGCTCAAACAAAAGTCACGGCAATTTGGGCCTGGGAACACATCATAGAAAAATTCAGGAAGGGGCGGCCCCAACCCACAGAACAAAGGAAAACACACAGATGGAAAGTATCAGGACAACCAGTATAAGACACAAGCAAAGAAGGACACCAGAAATACAAAGAAAGATACCGAGAAGTGGTGCGACTTCCATAAGATCCCTTGACATAACACTATTGAATGCCACTCAAAGCAGTTGCTGGTGGCCAAAGTGAAAGCCTCTGAATCAGATGCGGGTTCTGACTTTGAGTCAGAACTAGAAAGGGGAAGACAAATCATTGATGCGGAACCCAATTACACCATTTCTACCACCACGCTCCAGCCTGGTGAACCAGACGATAGAGGTAGCTAGAAGAACCTCATCTCAGAAGAGGTCGTCAAGAAGTTGGCCCTACCGACAACACTACACCCACAACCGTACACCATTTCATGGCTCCGCCAAGGAAGCGATCTCCGCGTTAGCCAACAGTGTCGACTGTCGTACAAAATCAAGCCCTTCAAAGACGAGGTATTGTGTGATGTTGCTCCTCTCGAAGTTTGTAATGTTATTTTGGGCAACCTTATTTATGGAAACGTCATGCAGTATATGAGTCTAGGCCTCGTAGTGTTATTATTACTTTGAACAGGAAATTGTACAGGATAACCGAGGCAGTCCCTCCTAGTGCTATTTCCTTGATCTCTGCCAAGAAATGCAGGAGGGTCGTCTCTTAGACTGAGAAATTTGTCTTCTTTGTGATTCTCTCTTAGAGTGAGAGAAATACCGCAGCCACATCCAGGGCCTCCGCAGTCGATCTCTCCACACAACAAAAGCAAGTGGACAAGGTCATGGAAGAATATTCGGATATCTTCTCCTCTCCTACCGGGGTACCTCTGCACTTCCAGGTAAAGCATCCCATCGATCTAACCCCAGGTGCATCACTACCCAATGGGCCAGTATATCGTCGCTCTCTGTTAGAAAACGAGGAGATCAAGAGGAAGATCCAAGAACTTCTCCACAAGGGGCACATATGTCCCATCTCATCACCTTGTGGGAGCCCAATCATGTTGGTGTAGAATAAAAATGGGACCTGGCGACTCTGCATTGATTACCGGGCCCTGAATAAAATCACATTCTGAAACCGGTAACCGATTCCCTAAATTGGCAACCTCCTTGATTAGCTCATGGGGGTCAAATACTTCAGTAAGATTGATCTGAATTTTGGCTACCAGCAGGTACCAATAGAATAGATAGATTTATGGAAGACCGTCTTCAAGTCAAAATAAGGTCTTTTCGAATGGCTAGTCATGCCCTTTGGTTTGAAAAATGCTCCAACAAATTTTATGAGGATGATGGATGATATCCTATGACCTTTCACCAATACTTTTGTAGTTGTCTATCTGGACGACATCCTCATCTACAAAAGGACTTGGGCGGAACACTTGCAGCATATTCAACAGGTTCTCCACACCCTGCGACAACACAAACTATATGAAAACTTAGAAAAATGCTCATTTGGCATGGACATGGTACATTACTTAGGATACATCGTTGATCGGAATGGTGTGCATGTGGATCCAGCCAATATCTAGGTCATCCGTGACTGGCCAGCCCCAACAACACTCATTGAAATTTAGAGCTTCTTGGGCCTCACCAATTTCTATCACAGGTTCGTGCTGGGATTCTCTCATATCGAATGGGCCCTCATCTAAGTAACCAAGGGTGGAGGTAAGGTAAAATTTGTGTGGGGCCTGTCCCAAAAACAAGCCTTCTATGACTTGAAGAATATTTTGTGCTCATCCCCAGTACTTTCATTACCATACCTGCAACATCCCTTTGAGATTGATACAAATGCTTTAGACTATGTTGTGGGTGCCATTCTCACTCAACATGGCCACCCCGTGGCATATCATAGTGAGACACTATTAGATGTTGTTTGTAAGTACCCTACTTATGACAAAGAAATGCACTCCACTGTGAAAGCCTGCTACCAGTGGAGACATTACATTCTTGGGAAGGAGAAAATCATCCACATTGATCACAATCCACTACAGTTCATGCAGACCCAAGGGAAATTGCAGAATGAC
>JASDQU010881385.1:9830-24727 GCA_032191745.1 Picea mariana | reverse complement strand
AGGCTCTAAATTAACTTCATGTTGAAGTCTTCTTGTTGTTCCTTGGCTTTCATAAGCCTCTCATTATCATCCTTGTGGCTCTGGACATCTGTCTACAATTTTATGAGGGTCTCAGCCAGATTTATGTCTTCCTCATTTCCTCCTCCATGTCTATTGGAGTTGGTTCCTTCCAAACCAACTGGACATTCAACTCTTTGATTTCATATTCTTGGTTGTAGAATACCTTTGTATCCTCCATCACTTATGCACTATGTGCTGACTCTGATCTGAGAACTGTTAATTCTAAAAAAATGTGCAACCAACAGAACTTTGTCAGGCTAATTGTTCTTAATAATTTCATGAAAACATGAACCCTTATTATTTATTAATATATATCAGACTTCTTTTCTACTGATTTCCTGAGAAATTTACTATTCATATCCAATTTATGGGTGAATATTTATCTTCTATTGTTCAATACCTTTCCAACGGTTGTTTCCATGCTCAATTCTGAGCTTTGAGCAGGAAGTTATGGATACTTGAACAAATTTTTTTTCAGTGATGCAATCATGTACATGGATTCTTCCAACTCAGAGTCAAATTGGCTCTTTGATCCATGATGGATCCCTCCTTCTAGTTCATAGGCCTTCCTTACTTATTTAGGTGTAGGTCTGTACAATTAAAAATCCCATGAAATCTTTCTCTAAGCCCTTTCCTGTTCTTAAAACAATTTTTTGGATGCTAGCCCCTTTTCTTCGACCCCTTAATTCATGTGACCCAGGGTTGTGACCCAACGCTAAAAATTAGGCTCTTATATAAATCCTTAGAACTTCAGGGATCCAGACCTTCAGAGGTTTCCCTTTCTTCACATCACAAACATCCCGGACCACCGAACTGGTGAACTAGCGAAGGACGGTGGATCTATGGTCCTCATTATATGTTTAAATCTGCAGTGGATAGGAGCTTCAAGACTCCAGGCTTTGGAAGTTTCCAAAGTACTTCACTATCAATCTCTCGAAGTGTCAACCTACCAGATATACCCTCTCTTGCTTCCATGTGTCATATCTCGATCAACAGTTGAGATTAACTCTGACCCTCCTAGAGTTATCGACTCACAACAATTCTGCAACTCAAATCCTCTGGAGTACCACTCCTATGGACTATGGGAGTTGGTGCCATGCGTCCTTTGTGATCAACGGTCACGATGGAGTACATCCTTTGGGCCTTTGGAAGTCCTTGACCTCAACTACTTATGCCTTCAATCCTCTAGACCACGGGATCTACTGTCACATGTCCCCTCCCGATGAACGATGAGGATTTACTCCGCTCTTCAGAGCTTCAAGGGTTTTTCCTTCCTCTCACTTCATTCCTTTCAAATGTTGAAGTCGTGAACCCCTGGGGTCCACTTAGTACTACACACCCAGTTGCTATGTGGAATATTCCAAGAAGTGGACACGTGACCCAATCTGAGGGGTGACAAATGTTAAGTTCTAACTACACAATTAGCCTTTCAAAAGATCAAAACAAACTGACATGTGTTGGATTATTGAGAGGAGGCAGTGAATCAGTAATAGCATAATTATATTCCTTTTTCTTCAAATGTTATATCAATGTAGAATTATTATCCAATAATGAGCAGAAAGAAATTAAAAATCACACACATACATAGTACACCAGTGTTTTACGTGGAAACCCAAATCGGGAGAAAACCACGGAATTATTTTTCTTATATGTCTTGAAGAATTACATTCATTGGAAGCACCAACTTCCTTTGTTTTCCAACCGCAACTGGAAGGAGGTTCCAAACCCCTATTTTCTCAGGCTACAACCCGAGGGAAGCTCCAACTCCCCAATTCTCTAGCTACAACTAGAAGGAGGCTACAAACCCCTATGTTCTCCGGCTACAACCGGAAGGTGGCTACAACCACCTGTCCTTGCCTTGTTCTACCACCCTAAAGTAGAAGTAGAATGATGGAACCACTGTCAACCTCTCACTATGAGATATACTATTGTACAACTATATCAACCTGTACCACTAACCTGTATCCAATATGTACAACTTCCCTGTAATCAATCTACACCTAAACTGAATATGTATCCACAAAAGTACAAAAGATACGTGACCTGTAGTGATGCAGTCCATGTATGTACATGCCCTATCTATTATGCAGCCCACGTATGCCTTATGAAACTAGGGTTTCCTTTCAATTGAAAACTTTTGACCCTTTGTAACTTCTTTCACATAGAACTATAACCTACCACTATATCCAAGATGTAACTGTACCCTATTCATGCATCCTCATACATAGCCTCTACTCAAGGAAAGTATGTCTCTCTCTAGTCATGTGCCATATAGGTATGTGTAATCATGAACAAGTATAATATCCCTCACAAGATCTTAGTCATCAATCCCTTTCTAATAATCAGTCTCTCAATACATCAACTACTACACAAATACAAGCTCTCAACCATGTACCATAAAAACCCTTATCCATATGCCAAGAAATACAATATGTGCCTCAACAAGAAGTATCAATAATAAATATACCAGCACTGTATTTCTGTAGATCTAACTTATATAGAAGATCCCATGTAGCCACTAGTCTCTCTAGGGAGAACCCTCAAATCTCCATTGACATTCCTTATGCATACATCAAAATCCAACTATTCATAGAAAAAAGACATACCTTTTGAACCAATGGATGGATATGATGTATCTGAGCACTCTAGACCTTCCTGGGAGCTTGATCTCGGAATCTAGAACCTTTTCACCTTCATCTTCTAAAGTTTCATGGATATATCAACATGTATCCACTCTATACACAGCCAACCCACGTACATACTCACCTTATACACAGCCAGCCCACGTACATATGCAACCTATACACAGACAACCCGTGTATGCCTCAAAAAATAGGGTTTTCTGTGAATCCGAGAATTTTTCCGTCAACCCTTCATGCTACCTCAAACGTTCACCACTTCAGATGTATCCACAAGTATTTACAAGAAGCTTTACACAAGAAAATAGATATACAATATGTACAAGTGTGTGTATAGTGAGTGAGCTTTACCTCTTATTTATATATTCATGTAGCCTTACACTTTCCTTATTTTAGGGCTTCTTAATTTAAAATAATTTCTTTTGCAAAGCACTTTGACCCTTGGGGGCTTCTATAAGACTTATGAGGGGTTCTCCAACTTTGTAAGGTCATAACTTTCTAACCGTGAGGAGTTATGTGAATTTCCACATACCACCGGAAATGGAATGACAAGCAATATCCATCTAGGATAGTTTCCCTAACAAATTCACTGTCCTTCAACTCATTATTCCATAATTAAGCATGGTTTCTCTTACTTCGCAAAGCATCTTCCCGTGAGGGATTTCACCATAAGGGGACCACTTTGGAGTTCATCCATATTTACTTATTATCAACCATGACAAGACAATAATGAGTCATATTTACATCAAACAATATTGGGTCTATTACCCAAATCTTTGTGTTGCAGGGATTTCTTCAAGGGTTGACATCAATGACAACCAACCTTAATCAACAATATCCTCCTTTGGCATTGATGGAAACACTATGATGCAATACTGAAATCATATCACTCATGCTCCCCCTGGAACCATGCATCTGTCCTCTGTATCTGATAAATCTGCCTCTGTCCTCTGCATCTGATAAATCTACTCCCTCTGGAACCATGCCTCTGTCCTCTGCATCTGATAAATCTACTCCCCCTAGAACCATATGCTCCCCCTAGAACCATGCCTCTATCCTCTGCATTTGATAAATCTCTCCCCCTTTGTCATCAATGGCAAAGGTATATTTCCATCTGGGGTTGCTCCCCTTGACTGAACTTTCCTCTTATGGTGCTTCCTTGTGTACATCTAAGACATATAAGATAAGCATTCAAAAAGTATTCAAAAAACATTCATTTTGGAGTAGAAATAACTCAAATTATTTGGCAAAGATATTCAAAGGCTTCCTGTGGAAGTGGTTTTGTAAAGATGTCTGCCACTTGTTCTTTTGTTCCCACATACTCAACTTTGATGTTCTTTTCTGCAACATGTTCCCATACAAAGTGATACTTGATTGGAATGTTCTTCGTCTTGGAGTGCATCATTAGACTTTTTGAGATACTGATGGCACTTGTATTATCACAATATTTTGGAATGGGCTCATCATACTCAACCTGTATATCTGTCAAATTTTGTTTCATCCAAAGAACATGTGTACAACATGTTGTTGCTACAATATACTCTGCCTCGGCTATAGATAGAGATACGAATGATTATTTCTTTCTTAGCCATTGATCTGAAAATAGGGGGCTGACTTTTTTTTCTATGCAAGCACCCTCTACTTCATTAAAATAAACTCCAGGACCTTGCTCAATGTCTTAGTTATGCAAGAGAAATTATGTGTCAAGTTTATGCATCTTTTAGGTGTTTATGTGTGAGGTTTTTAAAAAAAAGGTTAAATGTTTCTTAAAGAAATACAACAGAAACATAACATGCAAAAAAATATAACCAGAAACTCATAACAATAAGAACATGATAAAGGATTTCACTCCCAACTGGGCTACATCTCCTTGAGCCTCCATCAATGGACTAGGCTCTCTGGGATTAGTTTGTCAAAGATTATTTTACAATATTCTTCTCAACTCCAGGGGATTTACTTAGTGTAACATTGGGTTCATAATTACATAAAAACCCCAAAAATGACTATTAGATCTTTGAAAACATACCTTGTCCCATCTGGGAATGACCTCTTCTATTGGTGGCCTTGAGCTTCCCTGAGCTTCCTTGTGGAAACAACACCTGTAAAATTCCTCAAATGCCTCTGAAACCTATCCCAATGTGTTCAAAGCATAACAATTAGTCAAAAATGACTATTCAGTCACAAAACATAGACTTGGCCTCATCTGAGAATGACCTCCATCAATGGTGTCCCTAAGCTCCCTAAGGCTCCCTGAAACTTCAATGGCGTAAAACCTTCAATAGAATTCTCCAAATTCCTTTGAAAATAGTGTCAATGGATTCAGAACATCCAAAAACCCCTAGCTAGGATTTTTCGACACCTCGTTTGGCAAAGCAATAAAGAAGATAGGCCTCCTGCCATTTTACTCCTTCAAGCTTGTTGTCTCTGGTTCACCAAAATGCACCTCCTGTGTGAGTAACTTGGCTTCTAGGTGTTTCTCATACCTAAACCCAACACATGCGTTCATGCCCGCAAAATGTGCCAAATTTTCGCACCTTTACCGAACTAAGCCCCCGAATCATGGATGTGTTGGGCGCATGGGGGGGCATATGGCCATGTCCCAACACAAGAAAAGGGCCCGTTAGCAAGGTTATCCGAGGTCGTGACATGTGAAGGGTGCATGGTTGGAGGAACCATTTGAAATGTGTGCCAAATCCATGTGGTGGTCGCATGGCATGGTTGTATGGTATAAACGGGGGCTGGGTCTAGGCCCCAACCCGGACCCCCATCCATCAATTAACACATTCAAATTGAAATAAATATTAACACATACAATGGTTAAGAAACAATGCATGGTGCATTGGGATTCATCCTTTGTCAAATCTTTCGATCGAGGGGGGGAGGTTCTGGGTTCAAACACCACAAACTCCACAATAATTTTAAACACTAACCTTTAACACGGTGCCACGTGGTAGCCCATGCTTGGGCCACGTGGCACCAAACAATTTGCCAAAAACATTGCCACGTGTCAAACCATAATTCACCCACGTGTCTTGTCTGCCAACTCAGCACCTGCCATGTCAGCGTATGGTCATGCCACATCAGCATGTCTAATCAACGCCTGTCACATCATCACTTGTACGGACTGTACAGTCAGCAACGTTTTTTGCTTGTTTGGAAAATCAAATAGAATGTGAAATATCACTCATCCGATGTTCGTTTGACCCCATTCGAAGTGCTTTGGGTTCATGAAGACGAGGTATATGCACCCATTCATTTTGAAGAGATTCTTAACACTTTGATTTTTGGGCTAACTTTTGACCCCTGGTCTAGATTTTAATCACACCTTCCCACTGAAAGGCTTTTGGACCCAAAAAATCTGATGATTATCTGTTTGAGATTCAATACTCTTCTGCTTCCAAGTTATATCAACTGATTCTAATTGAAAAGTCTTTTTGGCATTCACCTGGGTACCTTGACATTCCTTGCACTACAACTGGCTATGTCCCTCAACCATTGTTCTCTGGCTGCTGCTAACCCACTGTTATCTTTGTTCTTGGAAGACTGACATCTTTCCCACTAAGAATCAATTCCCTCTCGTGAACTCTTTGGCATCAACACTATCCTCTCTACAATGGTTGCAAAATGCTTTCCTGCAGCATCTTGTCACAAACCAAGAAAACCATCAATCTTGAAAACAAACTTATACAAGACTAAAAATGATGCCAACAAATTCTTTTGCTCTTCAAGCAATAACGGTCGCATCTTGTACTTCATCAAAGTACATGGCGTTTTCCTGCATCTTGGTGTACTCAATATTGACTTACAAGCCAACAAACACCGTTGACTAAACATAAGTCGAAAAACATGATCGATACAACATAGTCGTCAAGACAACATCGACACAAGTCGAGACTCATTTGAAACATATCGACATTCCCAAAATGGCAAGTCAACATTCATGATACACAACCATGCTACATTCATGAGTCACTCATAGTGAAACTATCACAAAGTTCATTGTTTACACATACAAAATCACATGCATGTGCATATCTCTTCAACTCTCCTTCAAGTACAAACATAAGTACATAAACCCAAAAACATGTGGGTACATAAGAGATGAAAATAAAAGATATTTGGCTGTAATAAGTGAGTATCTTACCCATCTTTTACATCCTCCTGGCGAAATTGTGAAACAACAAGAATGCCTTCAATAGAATGCATTCACATGCAAAATTGCATCATACAAGTTATGATAATCTTTTGCAACTTGTCATACTTTCAACAGAAATGCATACATAAGGCTGAAATGTGCATCTGCAAACAAAGAAAAATGCAAGCCTTACTTTCTCAATAAATCTAATCATTTCTTACTAAGCCAATTCAATGGTGAATTTTTCTGTTGAACATCGTCTTCTTATGAATCATCTTGACTCACATCGATGATGGAATCTCCTCTTCCATTCTTTCCAGTCTCTTTATCCATGTTCTTCTTGTGATGTGGATGAGTGGTTGGATGCAATGTCCAACATTGGTCAATGAGATGACCTCTCTTCTAGCAGTGAGTGCAAATCTTTTTCATCTTCTTTTCAAGTTGCCTTTGCTTGGAAAGTTTCCTGAATGTGGTCAATATTTTCCAACATCTTGAAAGATGATGGTTATATAAACCATAATATGTACATGGACTTTTTCTTCCATTTTTACATGCAAATTTACCATGCTTAACATGATCAAAAGAAACTGAATTATAGGCAGAAATATACCTTGAACATTCACCTTTATCGCCTTTTTGAGGAGGTGAATTTGAAGAGTTACCAGCTCTCTTTTGAAGACCAAAAAAAATTTTCTTGTCCTCATGGCTGTCACAACTCTCTTTTTTCTCACATTTGCATTCATCTTGAACACATACTTTGCATGCTTGAGTGTTATCCACAATTTTGGTCATCATGATGATATTGTGATGATGGAAAATCAAGCTCTTCAACCATGAACACTTTCCTGAGAAAAGTTACACTTGTCTGTTTCCAGAAACTATATTTTTAAAGAAGTTCGCAGGCTGCCTATATACTTGCCTGCGAAAATGCCTGATTCTCACAGGATGCATTAAGCTAGGGTGCGAATAGTTCGCACTATAATAACTGCCAAGGTGCGAACATATTCTTAAAGAAGAAAAAGATGAAGTTCTCGAGCCTTCTAGAAGAGAATCTTCGAGAAGAATGAGTTGGCTAACGAATGGTTATCTAAGGGTTGGCATTCCAGATATCTTGGGATCATTTCCTATCCAAGTAACTAAGTTATCTTCTCCTATATATTGAGGAGATTGCTTATGGGAAAGGTTAATAAGAAGCAAGATAGCAAGATATTGATTGGAGAATTGTTGAAAGCCTGTATGAAGGACTGATGCTACAGCAGCTAGAGACTACAGCAAGGTCATCACAAGTGGTTGATTTTCTTCATGCATGAGAAAGTGTGTGTGTCAGATCTAGGAGCCATCGAAAGGAGACCTATGAAATCAAGGCTCAGGTTGTAAGTTTCACTTTCAATTAATTCAATACAGTAATATGTCCCTTTCCCATAATGATGATGTCACTTTATTACATAATTCCTTGATCATATGTATAGACTAGCTATTGAATATATTAATCTGCCTTTACTTCGATTGGTTTGGACTGTTGTGATCTGAATGGTGCAAGAGCATTGGAGAAAAGCAATCTTGGAACAACAGAGACCTAAGGAAAGCGTTCACAAGGTATGTCCATAATCCTTATCTCTTAGTTCATTCAATAGGCTAGATCTAGGGAAAGTGTATCATTCTGTCCTGTTTTGTTCTAGATCCAAGTGGATCTAGGGAGATCAGTTTGTGTCCACACTTATAGATTAATCCTGAAACAAAATTGGCGACTCCACTGGGGACTTATCCCTTTTTCTTTATGGTTTTTTGAATTTTCTGTGGCCATTTGCTCTATTTGCATTTTTCTTCTATTTTGTTAGTGTCTGAGTCCTCAGGATATCCTGAGAGACCTTCTGGGTCTATAAGCCAGTTTGAATTTTGCTTGTATTTTCAAAATTTTTATGATCTTTAGGAATTCTCACACTATATCCATTGACAGCCTACGAGAACCAGTCAAGTTCGTACCCTGCATATAGGGTCCAGTGCGAACACCTCGCACTTTGCTTCACAGTAGCCTGCGAGAATCCTATCTTCTCGCACTATATACACTACTTGCCTGCGAGAAAGATTTTGGAAAATTTTGAAATCAAGTTTTGACTCTTTCAATTGCTCAGAACAGTTGATTTGTGTCTTTTTGGCTTATTGGATCATTGACTTACACATCTCTTGCTGTATTTTGCTTGCTTGAACAGATTTAGGGTTTCTAGGTCTTTCTTGCCCTTGGTAGCTTGACTTTCTTTTCTTGGCTCTGTTTGGCATTTTCTTTCTCTCTGACTTCTGGAGTTGGATGTGTATGAGTGGCTGAGAACCAGTGATTGACAGAGAGTCAAGTGTTTAGTGTTTTCTCATTTGCTTGGTCGTTCGAAAGAACATTTTTCATTTGCTTTGGGAAGACTCATTAGTTTGGTTTTTGTTTTTACTTTCATTGAAAGAATTGGTTGGGTTGTCATTGTTTGATTTTGTATGATTTGATTCTCTTTTCTCATTAATCAGAGTTCTTCTTGGAAAGTGAACCATAAAGTTTTCTTTCAAAATTTTGTTTTTTGTCATTTTGAAAACATTGTAAAATCAAATCTTAGAGCTTATTGAAGTATTGGAAAAGACATTTAGAGATTGTTCATTGATAAGTGATTATTTACATTGACATCTGAAAGGAAATTGAGCATTGCATTTGCATTGTAGTATTGAGATTGATTCGGAAAATTTTCTCTCTCTCCCATAACTAGGATTCATGGAATGACAAAGATTATATTTCATAATTATCCTTGCATTACTTGGGTCAGAGTCACACATCATGAGTTTCACTTCCGTTATCTTTGAGTAATTAAAAGCCCTTAAAAACATTGCATAATCTTAAAATTGATCTAGTAACTTTTTCTAGGGCTCTTTACACCAACATATTAGCTAGACTAGTGCTTTGGAGTAGGAAGAGAGACACACTCTCCAAAAGCTCAAAAACAAACAATAGTATCTTGAGTTAGGGAGTGTTAAATTCCATTGGCAGCATATTGTCCTAGGACGCCCTTCTAACACAAGGGTTAAGCACTAGGTCGCATTGGTGTTGGCATAGNATAGTATCTTGAGTTAGGGATTGTTAAATTCCATTGGCAGCATATTGTCCTAGGACGCCCTTCTAACACAAGCGTTAAGCACTAGGTCACATTGGTGTTGGCATAGTTACTAACCCTGCTTTGTTGACATTGGTGTAGAGATTGCACGTATTACGGGGATCACTCTGAGGTATACCCACAATTATGAGTGGAAGCCTTTGAGTTGGTTTCGGGCTTGATACCCTGCCCTTGCGTGTAGATTGGACTGACGACTGTTCCCCCAGGCTATACTATTGTTTGTGGTGACCTTAGTGGC
Organism: Picea mariana; assembly: GCA_032191745.1. NCBI lineage: Eukaryota > Viridiplantae > Streptophyta > Pinopsida > Pinales > Pinaceae > Picea > Picea mariana. Next base: position 14,509 of record JASDQU010881385.1, on the reverse strand, counting down.
CTATCTCTCTAGGTTCTTACCCAAGATGACTGTGGAGGGGAAAGTATTCACGGTACCTGGAATTGACGTTGATCAAAATCATTCAGGCTCCTTGGAGGGTATACCCACGATTATGTGTGGGAGCTTGCACCAGGGCGTAAGTCTGTCAAGCAGGTCGTCAACGTAACTTTTCCACTTTAGCCCCACCCCTTCTCATCTCGTTGTTGCGACGTTGGATTTCATCACCAACTAGTGGCTTCGAAATTAGAAGGTATTGTTTGCTTGGTGATTGCTTCTTAGTTTCTGTTTACTAGTGAGTGTTGTTTATTTTTCGAAGCTGACCATAGGATTTTTTCTCGCGGAACTTGTCACTTGTTTACAATTGCTCCCCCGCGGAATTCTCATAGAATGCAAGGATTATCTCCAGAGAATCTGGATGATCCTCAACCTACTGGTACACCTGAGGGTTCACCCCATCAGATTGAAGTCCCTGTGGTTACTTCACCACAAGGGGAAACCAGTGAAGTTCCAGTTGTCACCACACCACTTCCACACGTCGAACGAACTGATTCTCTAGATGATTTTCGAGTTACCAATACTATAGAAGACTATCGCGTTTTTCGTGGTGAACGACATTCTAAGCGATTAAATCCTTATGAAGAAACCCTTGTTACATCTTCTGAATCGACTGTTGGGCCTTCTCACGGTGTAGTAGGCCGGGATCCTTTTTGGTATGGCAATTACTGAAGAGTTTATTTCAATACATAGTCACCCCCTGTTTACGCAATCAACCCTTTGGTGTCTCCTGAGATAGAGACTGCACCCGAGACTACCACTTACCATTTTGTTCTTCCTCCCGATATGGCCCATCTCGCAAATCCTACGAGTGTCCAAACCGAGGTTACTGCAACTACTCTCCCTCCTATTAATACCCAACGAATACCTGATGTCATCCCGACATTACCACCTGGTTACCATGCGCTGAATGCTCTGTTGAATCCTCCTAATCCAACACCTCCGCAAACCCCTGCCGATTCTCTAGGTGGTCCTCAATTTTCTAGGTATGAGGTTCCTCGTTTTATTCCGAAACTCCAACCTTTTCCTCCTGGTAATCCTAATCCTAGTGGCACCATTCCAACTGTTGCACCCGACACACAGATTCCCATTGGTGGACAGGGTGGTACGGTTACTTTTCCTTTTCCCAGACACAACACAGTTACTGCACAACCTACAGTTGGCACACAACTTCCGGGTGGAACTATACCTATAGTAGGGGGTCCAACTTCACCCTTTGGACAAAATATACCTCCTGAATTGGCCCAGTATTGGACTCAACTTTTACAAAATTTTCCTCAGAGTGTTGGGGGGCAGCAAGCTGTCCCTATAGTTGGCCAACCTTATCCATGGGTAACTAATCCTATTTGGGGTTCGGGTCAGACTACTCAACCCTAGGTCCCTGCTCAGACTCAAGGATATAATCCTTGGGGTTACTATCCTATCCGCCCACCACTGAATCAACCAGGGGCTTCCCTCTACGGACAGTCTGCTTACGCTCCTACTGGTTTGCCGATGGGGCTTCCACCCCAAATCCACCAGTACTCGTAAGTAAACCGATAGTTGCCTTTTCTTTCTACCTTGAATTTTCCAGATTTGTCTAGGATCCTGAATGATCCTATCTGTCACTCTCCCCAATGGCCTGCTATCCTTGCTAAGCTCCCATCGAATATTTCGAAATTCAATGGAAAGCTGGGAGAGGACCCAAATAATCATGTCGTGACTTTTCACTTATGGTGTTTGTCCAACTCTCTGATGGATGAATCCATTCATCTTTGTCTTTTTCAACGAACTCTTACCGGTTCGGCTGCGAAGTGGTATATTGAATTGCCACGAGGTTTCTTTTCTAATTTCAACGCCTTAGCCATGGCCTTTCTCACGCATTATCAGTTACCGATCCGTTACGATACTGGGACTGAGATCCTAACCTATTTCAAACAAACGAAAGGTACTCACATATAAGATCATATACATGAGTGGAGACGTAGACGACGTCTCATCAAACTTGAACTCCCTGATCAGTTACTGGCAGAGTGGTTCATGAAATCTTTTGTGAACGAAATTGGAAAAGACATTTCTATGGGTGGTGTTGTTACAGAGGAGCAGGCTATAATTCGCGCTCAGTATCTCGATCTCGTTTATTCGCAAACAGGAACACTCTACGATTTACTTCCCGAACTACCTCATCCTGGTACTTCCAGCACTTCAACTTCTCCAGTTGCCTCGCATGCGGATGATGGTGTGATTGGGACTGCTCATACCCACTCACATTCCATTTCAACCACAACCCCTAAACCCACCTCTTCTAATGTTCAGAATGCCTCGTCTCCTACTCCTCCCACCGGTAAAACCTCGAAAGTGAACGTTGTTCAATCTACACCGATCGGTAAAAATAAATCAAAGAAAGGGAGAGGCAAGAATAAGGGGGGTAAAAATAATAATCCAACCGAACAAACTTCAAATTCTCCTATTGAAGAGCGGGATAAGCGCAAACCAAGGTACCCTTGCCTTATCTGTGGTGATGATCACTATACAAAGGATTGTCCTCGACGTGCCGAAGTCTCTAAGTTCCTTCAAGGAACACCAAAACCACCTACCCCGATAGTCTTGTCTCAACCCTTCCCGTCTCAACAACAGGCCCCGTTGGTCATCCATGACCAACCTTCTACTTCTACCACATCATATGTTTTGATGTGCACCGATGATTCTAAGAAGAATGACATTGCAATCGCAACTAGAGCTAAAGACTATACTTCTTCTAAGGAGAAGGTTGATGATTTACCTCCCGATCTGGTAAAAGCCTCTCCACCGAATCCACCTACAAATGGTCCTCTTCATCTCGAACGACCAAGTCTTGATACAATCCTACGACCCCCTAAAGTTGTTGTTCGCAAGTCATCTTTCAGTCCTCATGCTCGTGCGGCCCAGAACTACAGTATTGTGGAAGATCTGGCCCAAGCACCTTCAACAATGTCTGCCCTTGAAGTTCTTCAGCCTTGTCCTACGCAACGAAGGGATCTGTTGAAAGATATAGGTGGAATCGATCCTATAGATTCGAATTTGATAGTCGTTAACTTGGAAAAACATGTTCCAAGGTTACCCCCTCAGCTTGCTTTTCAGATACAAGTTATTGTCGCTGACAAGAGCATTTTTCGGACAGTTGTTGACGAGGGGGCCTCTACGTGTGTAATGTCTCTTACTTGTTGGAAAACCATTGTCTCTCCTCCGTTAACGGAATCACAAAATACTCTGAAAGCATTTAATGGCTCTGGTTTTAAGCCTTACGACGTTCTTTCCTCATTGCATGTCACTCTAGAAGGTAAGACCGTCCAAGTTGAAGTGGAAGTTTTCGATGCTCCCTTAGATTATAATCTTCTTCTTGGTCATAGCTGGGTAGATTCCATGTGCCCTGTTGTGTCAACACTTTTTTGTGTCCTATGATTTACTCACCAGGGAAGAGTGGTTACAGTTGATCAACTTGCCTTCTTTAATTCTGATACTCGCACGGGTAACGTCCCGTTCATAGCTAAAACCCCACCGGGTTACGAGAATGTTGGAGTCGGTCTCTTAAAAGACTCTTCATTAATGGGAACTTTTCCCATACCACCACCACCCGATATTCTACGCCTGTCAGTTGCTTCGATTAATATGATCTCCGCCATTCCTCATGAACTTCCTGTGTCTTTTGACCCTTGGATAGTCCCTAATCCAGGAGATCATTCTCGTTTCGGCGACGTCATGCCGTTAAGCCCGGTTGAGTCTGCTTATCGTGAGATTCAATCGGCAGCACCTTCTATGCCTTCTCCGGAGGAGTTGTCTCCTGATCCTTTCCATGTTATATTTCCCACTGACGAGATGATCATGTCCGTCATGGATGATACACCGTGGGATGATGGTCATCATCGTTCCATACTATTTCTGGAACAACACACTCTTGAGAATTACCAGCGGATTTCGACTCCGTCGATCGTTGTTGTCACAATGACCATTCCCGGATCTACACATGATGTGTTTGCAAAAGGGAACCTCAGTAATATTTCTCCCACGATACCCATTGATATTTCAGTTAAACCTGGGATAGTTGAAAATGTTCACATTGGAGCTTCGTGTTCTCCAGAGGAAATTATTACCTATACTTCTTTGTTCAAGGAATTTCGTGATGTTTTTGCCTGGAATTACGAAGAGATGCCAGGTATCGACCCGTCTATCATTTTGCATGAGATAAAAACATACCTTGGAGCTAAACCAGTACGGCAACGCCTCCATCCTGTCCATCCACGTAAAGCAGCAGCCATTAAACTTGAGGTTGAAAAACTTCTCAAAGCCGGTTTTATTTACCCTGTGGCCTTGACAGAATGGGTTTCCAACCCTGTACCGATTGATAAGAAGGGTGGTAGTAGACGTGTTTGCATAAATTATCGGGATATTAACAAAGGTTTTCCAAAGGACAACTTTCCAACCCCTTTCGTCAACCAGGTCGTCGATGACTGTGCCGACAGTGAGATCTTTTCCCTCATGGATGGATTTTCCGGCTACAATTAGATTAACATCGCTCCTGAGGACCAACATAAAACCGCTTTTATTTGTCCTTGGGGTACTTTCACCTACAGAAAACTTCCTTTCGGTCTTAAGAACACAGGTGCGAC
>JASDQU010881384.1:17394-29542 GCA_032191745.1 Picea mariana | reverse complement strand
ATATGGTATACTGGATCTAGGAAGCTGGACAAGTTGCTCCTAGCTGGCAGGGAGGAACCACGGTTTGGGTAGAGTTGGTCTGTGGCATCAAGCTAGGCAAGGCAGCAGCAGGAAGGTCAACAAGACAAGCAGAAGCAGTAGGATGGTCAACAAGGCAAGCGAAATTTTAGCATCAGACCAAGGTATTTTAATCTACATATTTTTTTTATGCATTTAAGGAATATGAAGTGTTATAAGGTTGTCGTAAGCTATTATGTTCAGCTCAATAAATTTTATATATGTTGGTTTTGGTTATATGCTGATTATGAAATAAAATAAATGTTAGGTTAGCATTCCTTAAAATAAATTCTTTTGGGTTTTATAAGGCTTTGTGGAGTTGAACCTTACAACACTGGTTATCCACATCTTTTCGAGAAAGGAAATCATTGATCTCATCATCGATCAAGTGATCATCAACCTCGATCACTGAGATCGAGCTCAAATGATCCTGTTGTCGATTTCTCAAACTCCTAGATATTAACCCACTTGGTCTTTTGTTTACAAAACTCAAATCTGAGTTACCGTGTTTATTCTTCTTGCGATCTTTCTTAACAGTTGGTTTGTCACTAAAACCATGATTCAACTCAATAGAAGGAGCAAGAGAAACCTTCTCCTTTAATACATCTATTACCTCATCTAACGATTTTTTGAGCACTAAATTATATCTCGGTTTTTCACCCAAAGGGTTTTGCATAGAATCAGAGTTTGGTTCAGAGGATGCATGGTCTCCAAGTGGATCAATATATTGAATTTTGGTGGTAGGGTTACAGGGACTAGGGTTCATATTTAAATGCAAAGTCGGTCCAACTATGTTCTCGGGTAGGGTGAAGTTATTCCTACATAGGAAATCTTCCCAAATGTCCCCAATCTAAGCTAGATGTGACAACAACAGAATTCGAATCAGCCCATGGTAGAAAAGGCTAGACAAAGGGTTTAAAATCTGTCTCTGATAGTGCTTAGACATTTTATGCAGGCTCATAAATAGATAGAAATGCATATTTAACTCGAAACCCAGAAAACACATCAATAGGCTTGAATCTCTAAGAAAAAAAAAAACGCTTACCTCAACCGAAACAAAAATTCTGAGATATTTCCCTCCAAATAATGAGACGTATCTCTGAAACGGTGTAGTTTCGGAAGAAACTGCCCATATTCATAGTAAATGAGCCCATTTCGGAAATGGGTTTCTGACGGTTTCTCCAAGTTTTTAACTGTTTTCTAATAAATCCTCCTGCAAAAACATGTCTCAGGTGTGAAATTACGTGTTTGAAAAAAACCTCAGAGTCATTTGGTTACTTCGAGTTGCAGATCCCCCATTTTAGCTTTAGAGCCATCAAACTATTAAGCAAATTCTTGTGAAACTGTCAAGTTATAAATCTCAAACTTTTGGATGAAAATGTCCCAACCATGTGCCTATAGATCTCTTATGGCATTGTCATGGGTGAGAAGGGCTTGAGAGACATTAGGTTCAATTCGAACCATGGGAGCCATGGTTTCTATCAAACAAACACAGTAAATGCAATGAGAGGGAGGTTTCATTTTACAATACAAAAACAATAGGGAGAGGTCTGTGAAATCAGAAGAGGCCTGATACCTACGAACTTGGGAGGGTATCATGCTTCGTAATTTGAGATTTAAGTGGCAATGAACCAAAGGACGCGCAGGCTTTTGAACCACTATGCACAATGAACATTAAACCCAAACCATTATCAGCTGCCTATTCAAATAATGAGTGAGAGTCTTAAATGTGTAGGACAATAGGATGATGTGGAATTGCGAGTACATCAGTCTTGTACCAGGGTGATAGGATATCGATATGACTGGTAAGAGCAAGAAACATATAAATTTTAATCCAAGGTTCTGCACAAATAGGCCTATCCAATATATAAAACATATAGTTAACCATAGATATGACCAAGTTCTATTTCTCATAGTGAATCAAATTTTGGTAATGGATCAATCAATAAGCTTACAAAATTTAAGACTTATAAACATATAGGTCCCCTTGAGGTGTAATTTGTCTAGCAAAAGAAAGGAAGAAACTAAAAACTACAAAAAGATTACCCAATCCAAACTTTTGTTTTAATTTCATGCTTGCAGACATGAAATTAAACAAAATAGATGAGATATTTAAAGACGAAACACTCTTATAATGAATTAGGCCAATGAATCTCTTGGAAACTAAAAGACAGAAATGTTTGTGAATATAAGGAGGAGGCAACAACAGAAAAAATTTATCCCTTGGTGGTGACTTTTATTTTGATAAAATTTGACAAAATTGTTGGCTGCCAACAATGGTGACACGCTGGGCGAAGTAGTTATCTTTGCATCACCAAAAATTTATATCAAGGGAACAGATGAAATAAATTTTAGAGATAATTAATGACAGATCAAGCATTTCGACAATAACTCAGAAAAATCACACAGTCATAGTATTGGATGCATTTATGTCCGAAATTGTAATCTGATGTCTGGTTTAGATTGCAAGTGTAGCGATGTTTCTGCAGATGAATTTGATACCGTTGAGAGGGCCACTGCTACCAATAGGCATCCATAGCCTCGACAGGGATGTCATTTAACCCACTCTAGTACCTATATCCCGTCCAAGAGTCATCCATTTATGATAAAAGCATCATAACACCTGATCAATTTAAAAAAAAAACATACCTGAGGATCTTCAAAAACCGACATTGCTTCGCTTCCAGTAGGCTTGTTCATTACCCCGACGAAGTTTCCTTGGTATCATGTGTGCATTTACCCATTGCCAGTATACCTGTTGAGTGTCCCGATGGGTTTACACACAATTCCCACACATTATAGTGTTTCCAACTCTCTAAAATTTGTTTATAAATTTCCAGAAACTTCATGATATTTAAGAGAGCGGGGTGATGTTGAAGATCTCACAATCTGGTAATGAAAGGATTGATCATTTAAGAGTTATTTTCTATTCTAACGACTTTCATCATGATTTGGACAATTAGATTTCTGTTAAGAAATCATCTCTGGGATGGGGAAGCACATCGATTTGTTCTCAGTAAAATAGGGACGACGTTAGAAGTTTTGTAAGGATAATCGTGCCTTCCTGTGATTTTAACGAGAAACCAGAAACAATAATTGGATAGAAACTTACTTCCTTTGATCTGATTTTAGCACTTACTATTTAGGTGCTCGAGTTGTTATCAAATATTGCTAATGAATAAAATTTTTGATTCCCTTCAACAAATGAATGATGATTCAAACATAATCATTTAGAAAACAAATCAAAATAAAGAAAAGTGAAAAGAACCAAAATCAAAACAAAAAAGAAAATTAAAAATATTTACAAGAGGGTGGATCAGAAATCATCAAGCGAAATATTTCTTGAGAGACTAAAAGAAAATAGAAAAATCCTTATTAATATGAGTGCAATCCTACTCGTGGCACCTTGGGTCAGGGTTGAATTAATAGTTCAAATTTACTTATCTCTTTACTTTCCATTGAAAATTTTCATGATGATACTGCGTTTTTGAACAGAAATATTCAACGAAAAGAAGAGAGAAAAATATTTAAAGTGGCCTTCCCTGACAACATTCATATTATGGTTCCCTTGGTGTGCCCACTTGTGTTCATAACTTCATTATTACAAATAGAAACAATTAGAAATAAAACTAAAGTAAAACTACTCCTAAACCTATTCTAAACTACTAAATAGATCAAAATGCTAAGTAAAATCTCATTTCCAGTGAAGCCACAAGAGCATTTTCAATCCATTATTTTGAAACTTCTTGATGTATGAATCCTACAACCATTCTACAATCTTGTTGTGATATGGGTCATAATGGCATGGAAGAGTGTAAGTAAGTTTGGAAAACTTGTCAATATTATGGGGACCTCACATAACCATCAGCCAAGGCCGAAGTGCCCCATCCTCCTGACAATTCTCCAAGTATTCATCAATTTCTTCACATGGAGGATCTAAAAGAATCATGTCATGCTTAATTTCTAGATACTTAGGTAAAAACAAAGCAATAACAACTTTATCTTTATTATGAATATTTATTCGATACGAATATTCAAGCCATTCTACGATCCTGTCTAAAAATCAGGATGCAAACTATGATTTTGATGAAATGGATATATCAATGGGGAATACATCATAAGAGGATTCATGACATCAATTAGATCATTGGTTTGAATGCTTCCTTTGATGAGTTTGATTGTTTCAAAATGTGAAGCATAAACATTAAAATTCAAACTAATCAAAGAACGGATATGCAATGTAGAATATTTTATCTCCATAGGAATGAGTGCATTGTCTTTTTCAAAAATAAATCATGTAAAATCATCTTGCAACATGTCTTTTTTCCATGCAAGTATGAAAGTGAAAGAGCATCAAATCCGACTTCATAAATGTTATGTTTGGAATTAATTTCACCAAATCTTGGCATATCGAAAATATTTGATTGTGACGGAAAAGAGTAAGATACCATGGCTAAAGTATCATTTCTACCATCTAAGAAGAGATCGGGATATAAAAAGTAAAATTAATTAGAAATGAGCACATGAAAAGAATCTCTTGAGCTATGATATTTAGAAATGGTATTCTCAAGACATTCTTCTTCACTTTCCTTAAAAATTTCACTCTGTTTTGGTGATAAATTCTTCAACATAATATGATCATCTAAATTTGCCTCTTGTATGATAGATAATTCAAAACTTCCATGACAAACATCTAATATTTCCTGTGGATAAGGTATGATTTGTGGATGAATTTTTAAGATTTCTTCTTCTAATTGCAGATCTACATCTCTAATCAGTTTCATTGGAATGTTAGAAATATTAAGATCATTTTCATCACCTAAGTGTTCTTCAATAACTAAATTTAAATACTGATTAGAGCAAGAGTTATAAGAATGAGGAAATTCACCTTGAACCAACATCGAATCTTTTTCCACGATGGTCGAGGATTGAAAATATAATAATTCAGAGGAAAAACCAATTTGATTTTTAGTAAGAACCTTTTCAATAGATTCCACCTCCCTTGCTTGTTCAAAATTTTCGTACGGATTCCTCTAATCCTACGAACAAAATTCTTCTCGCAATTGAGTGATAGGATTTGTAACAGATTTATCATTCGCGATTGAATATGACTGGATGAAAGGGATGCACGCATCATAGAGGAGATTTAGTACAAATGACATGTCATCAAGATTAAATTTACATAGAACATCATGGATTCTTGTTGAAAAGCCTTCTGGAGATGAATTGTCACTGATTAGTAAAGTCCAAAATTCTTCACATAATTGATTGTAATCATAGTTTTCAAAAGCATCTAAAAATTCCTCTACAAATTGAAACCAATAAAAAATGTGATATGCTGGAAAAGACTCAAACCAATGTTTAATTTGACCCCTAAAAGTAAAAGCAAACAATCTATATAAAACCTTTAAATCATAAATATCATGCTTGATTCATTTACACCAAAACTTGTTAATATGGTCTTTAGCAGATACATCCCCCCCTCCATCAAAGGTGAGTTTGGAAAAGCGAGATATTGTCTTGTTGGGAATATCAGGTAATGAGAAGTGGAAAGCATGTTCCAACACAGTGATTTGGGGAGCCATGGGGAATTAAATACATTCGAAACAAAGACTCCTGCAAGGCGAGCTTGTCATTCTAGCCTACCTTATAGTGCATTTCAAGATGACACAAAAGAAGAATTTATCAATCTGGAATTATGACAGGCTGAGGGACAAAACATTTAATGATTAAATTTACCTCATCCCTCCTTCTAGTTCCATTTTTTGACGGGCGTAAGTGACACATCATCAACTAGAAGATCAGATCCAGACCGAGGTTGTCTAATTAACCCAAGCTGTTTGGAATGAACTAACCCAATGGGTTTAATGGCTCTGTTAGCCAACTAAGTCCTAAAAATAATAAAAGAAATAAACTAATCTAAAGCTATGATTCTAATAATTTATGTACTAATTACAAATGTTCAAATAGAAACATGAATATATACAGATGATTATAAGCAATCTATATATAGCTTGCAAGGTTTACTTGAAATCTTGCGAAACGAATGTTCGTAATAGTGTTTCTTAAACAAGATAAAGAAAGAACATAAATCTTTTTGTTTTCGTTTTGATTGTTTAAAGATTTTAAACTAACAAATACTAAACAAATATAATTGAAATGATAACACAGAGACAGTCAAAGATAATTAATGCAATCATCGTTTCATTAATAACTAATTTAAANAACGAAAGAAAAATCAATTCAAAGTATTGATATTATCCATCATTTAACATTTACACTAAACTCAATAATAATTAAATGATTGATTAATCACACATACAAAATGAAAGACAGGTTATGGACATCATGTAAATATTTGACAATATGAAACAACATATGATGACAAGGCTAAAGCTAAATCAATCATAATAATATCTCATAATACAGAGGTAATGGAAGAACACAATGGAATAAGCACCACATAGGTATAAAGCCAACGATGAATTGTTTTCCCATAACGATTCCCAAAATCACATGTCCATACTATATTCCATCCAAAGTTGTCTTTACTACCAAACAATGACCACTATTTAAAATTTTCTTGTATTAACAACCTCTTATCATGCAAGATAGAGGGTAATCCCAAAAAAATAGATTGCCTTACAAAACATACAATAACAAGAAACACTCTTGTAGGATTTTGTTTATCAAAATTAATTACATAAATGTCATAGTTTTATCAACAAAAAGAGAAATTACTAATCTATGCAACGCTTGATCCCTGATTACTTCTCCTTGTGAATAGCATCATAACTGTTATTTTCCTGGAAATGACAAAACGAAATTATATTTTAGAAAACAATACAAACTAACATTTAGAAATAGAATGGCTACAGAATCGTGATATTCTGTAGCTAGTCTTATATTAACAAAGAAAATCAAAATAAATCTATCTATTTGACTTTTACAATAGAATCAAATCAAAGCAAATCAAAACCATTTTTTTACCATTTTTAGAGATTAGACAATGAAGGGTCTGATAATTATGAGTTAATGATAGCATTGAAGTTGGTTTTGTTCTTGATAATCACACTACCGATTCGTTTGGGCCTTTTACTCACTCGATATGCGTTGGACTGAATGCATGCCTTTAATTCTTGATTTTCTCTTTCAAGCAAGGAATTTCGAGCTACCAAATATTTTAACTATGCCTGTAAATATGGTATGTCTCTGTAGTGTCGTTCTACCCAGTCAAGACAATTATCATAGTGTATAGGTGCTATAGCAGGCAAAGATTGAGTGTACTCAGCAATGAGTGCTTTTGTCTTTCCTGTAGCTTGTTTCAAATCATGGCCTATACCAGTGAAGCGTTCTTGATTTTTTAGAAACAGAGGTAGTTTAGAAACAAAATTGTATTGTATAGCTTCACTAACGGTTTCATTTATGAGACATTGGTTATACACATCTTCTCAAGCAAGGAAATCATTGATCTCATCATCAGTCAAGTGATCATCAAATTCGATCACTGAGATCGAGCTCAGATGATCCTGCTGTCGATTTCTCAGACTCCTGGATATTAACCTACCTGGTCTTTTGTTTACAAAACTCAAATCCAAGTTACCATGTTTCTTCTTCTTACGATCTTTATTAATAGTTGGTTTTTCACTAAAACCCTGGTTCATCTAAATAACAGCATCAAGAGAAATATTCTCCTTTAATACATCTATTACCTCATCTAACGATTTTCTAGGAACTAAATTATATCTCGGTTTTTCGCCCAAAGGGTTTTGCATAGCAGCAGAGTTTGGTTCATAGGACGCATGGTCTCTAAGTGGATCAACATCTTGACTTTAGGTGGTAAGGTTACAGGGACTAGGGTTCTTATTTAAATGCAGAGGTGGTTCAACTGTGTTCTTGGGTAGGGTGAAGTTATTCCTACATAGGAAATTATCCCAAGTGTCCCCAATCTGAGCTAGATGCAACAACAATAGAATTCAAATCATCCCATGGTAGAAAAGGCTAGACAGAGGGTTTAAACTCTATCTTTGATAGCACTTAAACATTTTATGTAGGCTCATAAACAGATAGAAAGGCATATTTAACTCGAAACCCAGAAAAACCATCAGCAGGCTTGAATCTCTGAGCAAAATAAAAAAAAAATGCTTACCTCAACCGAAACGAAAATGATGAGATATTGCCCTCCAAATAATGAGACATATCCTTGAAATGGTATAGTTTCTAAAGAAACTGCCCGTGTTGACAGTAAATGATCCCATTTCAGAAATGGGTTTCTGGCGGTTTCTCCAAATTGTCAACCGTTTCTCAAAAATCCTCCCGCAAAAACATGTCTTAGGTGTGCAATTATGGGTTTGAAAAAAACCTCAGAGTCATTTGGTTACTTTGAGTTGCAGATCCCCCATTTTAGCTTTAGAGACATCAAACGATTGAGCAAATTCCTATGCAACTTCCAGGTTATAAACCTCAAACTTTTGGATGAAAATGTCCCAACCATGTGCATGTAGATCTATTATGGCATCGTCGTGGGTGAGAAGGGCTTGAGAGCCATTAGGTTCAATTTGAACCACGAGATCCATGGTTTCTATCAAACAAACATATCAAATGCAACAAGAGGGAGGTTTTGTTTTCCAATACACAAACAATAGGGATAGGTATGTGAAATCGGAAGAGGCTCGATACCTATGGACTTGGGAGGCTATCATGCTTGGAAATGTGAGCTTTAAGTGACCAAGAAACAGAGTATGCGCAGGCTTGTGAACCACTATGCACAATGAACATTAAACCCAAACCATTATCATTTTCCTATTCGAATAATGAATGAGAGTCTTAAATGTGCAGGACAATAGGATGATGTGGAATTGTGAGTACATTAATCCTGTACCAGGGTGATAGGATAGCGATATGACTGGTAAGAGAAAGAAGCATATAAATTTTAATCCAAGGTTCTGTGCAAATAGGAATATCCAATATAAAAAACATATAGTTAACCATAGATATGACCAAGTTATATTTCTCACAGTGAATCAAATTGTGGAAATGGAGCAATCAATAAGATTAAAAACTTTAAGACTTATAAACATATAGGTCCCCTTGAGGTGTAATCTCTTTAGCAAAAGAAAGGTAGAAACTACAAACTGCAAAATGATTACCCAAGCCAAACTTTTGTTTTAATTTCATGCTTGTAGTCATGAAATTAAACAAAACAGATGACAAATTTAAAGACAAAACAGTCTTATAATAAGCTAGGCCAATGAATCTCCTGGAAACCAAAAGACAGAAATGTTTGTGAATATAAGGAGGAGGCAACTACAGAAAATTTTTATCCCTTGGTGTTGACTTTTATTTTGATAAATTTTGACAGAATTGTTGGCTGCCAACAAACCTTCACATACAACAAGGAAGCCCATAAAAGGAAAAGATGCGAGCAAGAAAATAAAGTACGAGACAGAGAACCCATACAACACCTTGACATGGGATTATGCAGAGCTTGTCTTGGACAAGTTCCAAGACAAGAGTGAGGAAGTAGTCATAATTGCAGTATCATATAGGGAAGAAATCATGGCCAAGATCCTAGAGGTTCATGAAAACATACAACAACTACGGATCTAAGCATAATCATAGGCCAATACACAGCTACAGGAGAAGACACAGAGGCCACCTACGTAGAAAGAAGGTGAAGATGCCATCCATTTTTTCATTGAGGGTAGGGAAACATTCATGATAATGCATCAAATGATCAGGTTTGATCAGGAGATGGTGCATAAGCCTCTGAAGGAGGTCTACCAAGTCGATATGGTCATTCCACACATACCTACAAAGGCCTTATATGTGTTATAGGCTAGTGTCATGCAAGAAGTGTAGTCTAGGGCCTGTGTAGATGCTACAAATTTGGAGGTGGGAAGAGGGGTCACATAGATGCTCCAAATAACATGCGACTAGTTGGCAAAAGCGAAGGAGGAAGAGAAAGAACGCGCAGACATATTAGAGAAAGGATTGAAAACGATGTACAAATGCATCCCAAATAGTGCACAAGAAGCAGAGAGAAGTGCAGAGGAGAAGATCAACCTCATTGCACAAACCATCGATCATTACATGTAGGAGATTGAGGAGCTAAAGGAAAGTCTCAATCCCACGACTCCTCCTGAGGTCTGAGAGAAGAGGAAGGAAGAAGTTTCACTCTAAATAGTGGAAATGGAGAAACAAGTGAGCACAACAGAAGAGTTTTTCAATGAAGCAGCGCAACTCTAGACAATGCTGGAAGAGAATGAGCAAGTCTAGAAATGGGACCAAGAAGAAGAAATACTTAGCGTAACAATACAAGAAATCAAACACAAACAGAAAACAATGAGCATCATAGAGCACCTGAAGGGTATTCAAGACATGAAGAAGTTGCAGGTAGATTTGAAAGCAGTGCAGATGCAGAAGTGGGAAAGACAAGCACAAGTGGAACCCCTTCAATAGAAGGCAATGCAGATGATCGTCCAGTTGGAGGAGGAAAAGAAAGACATGGCACAAGAACAAGCAGAGAGTGCAATGATAATGCAAGAGGAAATAAAAATTCATACATTGGAAGCACTAACAGGAAAAGTTACACAGGTAAGAGAAAGAGGAAAAGAAATCGCATACAATTTCCACGGACTAGTAGAGGTTGTTCAGGGAGCGTGCACTTCCTAGGTGGCTCAGGAAGAGCAACATGTCAGTGTTGGGGGATTATTGTGTGCAGGGCTATTTTGAGGTAAGGTCTATTTTTGGAAGGAAAAACCCAGTTTTGGAGAAGAACAATTGGCAGGAAAAGCAACACGTGTGAGGGAAAGCTACATGAAAAGGAGGAAAGCATGCAAGGCGCATAGGCAGGAAAACATAACCATGTTAGGGTTAGGGTTTTGGTAAAAGATTTTAATAGCTAAGAATCTTGTAAATTAGTATAAATAAGAACCTAGGAGGTCTAGGTCGGGGTTCCAAGTAGTAGTTGAATAATGGTTATGATGCTATGATTCAGTGATTGTAATTGAGCGATTGTTGTAATATGTTCAGTTGTAGAAGATTAAAGTAGTTATATATTGAGGGTTAGATCACAGGATGAGGATCCTGGTGTTATCCATTCCACCTCATAGAGGTTGTGGATCCTTTTTCATGATTGTATTATCAGATATATAGTGTGTGGAATGCCATATTTTGCAGCAAATCTAAATAAATGAGCCTAAGAAGCCAGATCTTTGTGGATGTAGCCTAGGAGGGGGTGAACCATAGTAAAACCTATGTTATGTGTGTTTTGTATTGCATATTTACCCTCTATTAGTAGTTAGATTATGAATGGATGAATGAATGGTTCATTTAGCTCTCTTAGAATGCATGCATAGACTTAAAGGATGAATGAATCTTAGGAATAATAGAGAGAATAATCATATCAAGACCTGAAGAAGATCAAATATAATCCCATGCCCCCACTCTTTCCTATATTGCAAGCAATTGAGCTTTGCAGTCACCCATAGAACTATCTCGGGTGTGAATGCATAGTACATCATGTGTCTTGTGTTTCCTTTTGGTTTACCAGAAGGGCTGATAGTTTTAGAGGGTTTTGTTGGAAACCTGTTCATATATGAATTTGGGTCAGCCCAAGAAGTAGAAAGAAAGAGTAATAACCAACACCATACCACGTACATCAACCTATACCATATCATTCATCAACCATGTACTAAAACCTATACCATATCATGCATAAACCATGTACCAAAACCTATACCATATCATGTACCAAGATCACAAAGAAGTTCCTATAACAATGTGCCATATAATCATCAATATATGTGTGTCAACCATGTGATAAAATAAGTATCAAAACATGAACCATAACATCACCAAGATGTGTCTCAACATGTACTATCATTACCAAGCATGTACCATAACATCACCAAGATATGCATCAATCATATACCATATCACTCATGATATGTCTCAATCACACCATACACCATGTACCATGAGATATCATCAATGGTGTGCCTCAACTAAGTACCATAATATGTTCCTCAAGCATGTGATAACATCACCATGTAATATACCAAACTAGATACCAAGATAGCCAAGATAT
>JASDQU010881383.1:33712-46616 GCA_032191745.1 Picea mariana | reverse complement strand
TTTCATTTCCATTAGGAGACATGAGCTTCTTGAAGCCCTCTACAATTGACATAGAGTCTTCCGGTGCATCCTTTTACCTAGACAAGTTTCCCTCCCACAAGATATATATCAGTAATTCATTTTATCCCTTGCTCCATCCAAATTTCCCATAGCCCTACCTCATGTCATATATTTTCTTTTGGAGACATTAAGAGAGTTGTTCACATGATCAATAAAAATAGAGTTACATATGAGGAAGACCTACACATTGAGTTCCTCAAACATGGCATTCACTCTATCAACTTACATATTGTCAATTTGTTTGATTTATTGCATTGTTTGATCAAGTTCTCCTTTCACATGGTTCCACCATATCATCCAACCCATTTTGAAATCAAGGTTTAGTTAATATCCTACAATTACATGACCATCATGATTGGACACACTTAAATACCTGTTATCAAATTTAGTTAAGATCATGTGTTGAATCACATAATTTTTTTTTTTTAAACCACAACATTGGTCGCTTTAGCAACTAACATGTTCATCGCTAGTATTTCCAATTGGTTGCAAACCCCAACATGTTAGTCGCTAGAGCGACCAACCTGTTAGTTGGTCGAGTGACTAAAATGTTCGTCGCTAGTATTGCCAATTGTTCGCAAACCCCAACCTATTAGTCACTAGAGCGACCAACCTGTTAGTCGGTCGAGTGACTAACATGTTCGTCGCTAGTATTTCCAATTGGTCCCAAACCCCAACCTGTTAGTCACTAGAGAAACCAATCAATTAGTCATTCTACCGACTCATAGTGGTGTATTGACTAAGTTTTCCATGGTTGTCTTGGTCACTATTGCGACTAATATCAGTCGTTCTACCGACTAACATTTGTCGGTAGATGAAATTTTCCCTATTATAAATAGGCTTATTTTCCCGGTCGCTAGACCGGTGAAGATCCATGTGTTGCCGCTAGACTGACAAATGTATTTCGACGAAAAAAAAAATCGTCTTGGTCGCAAAAACGACTCTATGCCGACGAAAATTTGTCTCTAATTTGTCGCAAAAACATTCAAATTTAATAGTGTATTAATTCATTAGATTTATTCACATCTTTTGGCACAGGGGCAGACCCAGGGCTCAATGCTACAACAACACACCAACAAAACCCTAACTACCAGCCCTTTCGGCAACACCTATGAAGCATATGAAGTCTCACCCGAGGTAGAGGCAGGGGTGGTTGTAGGACTCAAGTGTGTGCAACCTTAGCTGGGACACAAATCTGTGATTATAATACTTAATAGAGAACTTAGCATCGCCATTTCATTATTATTTAACCAATATCTACTTCACAGATAAAACAGAGCATCGCAACAGTCACCCTGATCTAATGTATTTAAGCACTTAGCATAAAGAAATGGATCAGATCTGGCAGATTCAAGCACTGAGCACATTTACCTATATCGGATATAACATCCAGATTCATCATAAGCACAAAGAATAAGAATATCTATCTATCTATCTATATCAAGCACTTAGCAAATAACACATAAATACATCAGAACATCTCACAGAGTAGAATAGAATAGTATTTACATGGTTCACCCCCACCTTGGGGCTACGTCCACCAACTCTTCTTCTTTATTAGCTTCAATCAGTCATCTACATGCACAGAGCCACATAAATCCTTACTCTACATAGGACAGGAGATCTGCGTGCACCTCACCAGATCCTCCTTCCCCGAGATAGGTCTAGAAGAAAGACTTTCATAGTCTGTTACAACCACTTTCACTTAGCTCTATAGTTTCTCACAATAGGCACAGAGAATCTTCAAACCATACTTGCGCTTAGCTTATCAACCTTACATCATATAGATTCTTATTCCCCCCCCATTACATTTCCTAGACATCAATTTATACTTTACAAAATAGGCCTAGACATGGGTAAACCCATGGGATGACATCCCATACCCATTACATATTCCCAAATCCCAAAAAGGACCCAAAATGACGTCGAGATCCCATGATCTCTACTTCATCTTGCGCTCCATCTTCGACAAGCTATCGAATTCCCAAAATAGGTCAACTTGACCAATGATCTCCCACAACTTATTTAAGGGCCAAAAGGCCCCCAACACTCACCTGTGACTCGTCCTGAGTCACTCTGGTCTGACTAGCTCTGCTTCGAATGCCTCGAGCTTGGCTCGAGATGCTTTGACTTGCTTTTATGCTACGACCTCTTGTTCAATGAACTCTTGGATGAATGCATCATTGATAGGTCCTTCTAGACATTGTTCAGTGGTAGTGACAACCTGCTCTATCTCTGCTCCTTGGCCTTCTACCTCTATAAACAATTGATAGGCCTTGTCTTGTACAGGTTGGAGCCTTTGAGTTACTTCCATAACTCTGCTCTGGATAGTATGGATTTTTTTTTGTGTAGTGTGTTTCTCTTGGGAGCGCTTCATTCTTTTCACAACTACCAGGGAATTTAGTTGCACCTGTATCTTTTCGGCTTGATAATTCGCCTCTTGGAGCTGTGACTCTAGTGCCTTCAATTCTGGGTTCTCCATGAGTTGTTCATAGGTTTGGGCACTGCAATTGGTAAGTTTCTTACATTCTAGGGTAAGAGCCTTTAGCCTTTCAAATGTGCTCTGGGTGGTTGCTTCTCTTTGGTCTCTTACATATTGTGGGGTCTCAAGTACAATGTGTAGCACCAAATATGTTATGCATTGTTGTAGCTGTTGAATGGATTCTGCGATATGGTTCACCTGCTGTGTAACTTGGTCTTCTGCCTTGATTTCTAAAACTATCACAGAGAGAAGTGCTTTGTGGACCGCCTCTTTTACTTCGAGTTGCTCCGTAAGAAACTGTTCCTTTTCTTGTTGTAGCTATGATTTTTCTTCATCAAAATTTTCTTGGAGGGCAAGCTTTTCCTGTTCTACAACACTGCATTTCTCGACGATTACTCCTTGTACTTGTGTCAAATCCTGAGTGTCTTGTGTTGTTTCTTCTTGTGCTTGTCGAAGGCGAGCTTCGACTGTATCGACTAGACGGTGGAGTTGAGCTGGCTCATATCCCAATTTTGGCTCTCCTGGTGTAGTGGATACTGCGTGGCTAGATTGTAGGGCCCGTTGTACCCCTCAAAGTTCAGACTCAATTCGATCATACATCTCCTCTTTCTTTGCTTCTTGTTTCTCTGTTATTTCCAGCGAAGCATCTTGCAGGGAGACTATGAGGAAGTCGAAGTCATTGGAGGTGATAACGGTCTGTATCTTGGTCATAGTGGCCTTCGATTTCTTCCGGGAGGAAGGTTTCAAAGGTGAACATTTTCTCTTCTTTAGGGGGTCAACCTCGTCTCCTTTCTTCTGTTCAACTTCTTTTTCATTCAAATATTCTCCATCACCTCCTTACTCTGGTGATATGGAAGCAGTCTTCATGGATGCACTGTCTATCTCTTAGACCTCTTTGGTCTTCTTTGTTCTCCTAGGTTCGGGTGTATCTTGCAAAGTTTCTGGGCTGTCAATGTTGGATATCTCCGCAAGGTCTACTGGAATAAGGAGGTCCTCTTACCAGTCCTTTGTGATCTCCTCCAAGTCCTCCTCTATCAACTTGTAGTAGTACTGAAGTTGTTGCTTGTGTTCGTCGACGTGCGCTATGATGTAAATAAAATTCTGATATGCGTTGAACTTCATCAAAGGTCGGAACTGGTGTAGAGTGTTCGGAGTTATTGTTGGCCCTTGACTAAGTTTTGGGAGTTTCTTGGTCATTTTGACCTATTTTGGGACTTTGACAGCCTGTCAAAGGAGGAGCGCAAGACGAAGTGGAGATCACGGGATCTCAGCCCCCTTTTGGGCCTCTTTTTGGGTTTTTGGGAATATGTAACGGGAAAGGGATGTCGGCCCATGGGTTTACCCATGTTTAGGCCTATTTTGTATATATAAATAGATGCCTAGGCTAGGAAGAGAGAAAAAGATGAATGAAAGGCTAAGTGCAATATCTAAGTGATGTGAATGTATGCTAAGTGCAAGTAGGGTTTTTTATTCTTTGTGCATGATTGTAAGAGACTTGCAGAGCTGAGTGCAAGTAGTTGTGATAGATTGTGAAAGGCTTAGTGTTGTAACGTGAGGTAGAAGGATCTAGAGAGCTACGCAGATCTTCTGTCCTGTGCAGAGTAAGGGTTTGAGTCTCTGTGTTGTAACATATTGGCTGAAGGAAATAAAGAAGAAGAGTTGGTGGACGTAGCCCCAGGAGAGGGGTGAACCAAGTAAATATTGTGTTATCTTTCTTGGTGCTTGCCTGGATGTGTTTATGTCTTCTTTTCTTAGTGCTTTGAGATGATTAGATATATCTTCTTATGCTCAGTGCTAATGATGTATAGAATGTTAGATCTAATGTACATGAATATGCTCAGTGCTTGATCAATTACATATAACCTATTTACTTGTGCTAAGTGCTTGTAAATGGTAGATTAGTGTTGATACTACGAAGTTCTGTTTTATCAGCGAAGTAGATAATGATTGCATGATTAAGAACTAAAGGTGCTAATTTATTTATTAAGTAGTACAATCATAGATCTGTGTCCCAGATAAATTTGCAGACACTTGAGTCCTGCAACCACCCCTACCTCTACCTTGGGTGAGACTTCATCTGCTTCACAGGTGTTGCCTAAAGGGACATTAGTTAGGGTTTTTTTGTTGCATTGTTATAGCGTTGAACCCTGGGTCTACCCTTGTGCCAACAAATGGTTCCATTTCAAGGACTTGAAACTGTGATTGCTGGGAACTGAGAAAGAGGAAGCTCTGTGCAAAGATTCATCCTGAAATTGTAAAAGATCTGTGCGTAGATTTGTGCCCTAGTGTGCAGTATTCTACTTGATCTGAAAAGATTTGTGCTAAAGAGAGAAGGTCAGATCTAAAGGAAAGAAGCCTGATTTGAATAAAGGAGGTCGGATCTGAAGAAAAGAAGCAAGATCTAAAAGCTTTTTGCTCTAAGAAAGGTAAAAGTGGAAACTTTTGACTAAAAGAGGTAAGATCTGCAAGCTCTGTGCTCTAATAAAGGTAAGAATAGTTTAAAAAGTCTTAGATCTGAAATATTTGTGCTCTGTAAAAGTAAGATAAGTGGAAACGTTTGTTTCTAGAGTATGAATCTAGGTATGTTTGATAGATTTTGTCCTAGCTTAAAAACTAGGGCACTGATAGATGAAAAAATATTTGATATGAATAGATCTCATAAGAATCATGAAAGATATGTTATACCTATGCATAGAAAGTATGTTTGGACTAACAAATGGATGCAGGATCCTAGAAAGAATTTGTTTCAGGTTAGCTCATACGATCCTAGTGCATAGTACAGAAGAAGCTGGGGATCATTTAAAAGAAAGAGAGGATTAACCCTCTATTATAGTTGCAGAAGACCAGGACATCTTGCTAAGGAATTCCCTAGCATAAGGCCTAGTTGTCTTTGCTATAAGGCTATGGACCATGAAGTATTGGATTTCCCTAGAATGATCGCTAAGCTTGAAGGAATGAATTTGAATCAAGAGAACCCTAAGGTAGATAAAAAAAAGGCAGAACCCCAGCAAGAATCTGAGAAAGTATTGATACAAATAAAATAAACCATGAATGACCACCGACATGTCAGCTTATCAAAGATCTTCAAAGAGAAGGAATGCATTGAAGAAAGAATAGGGGACTTCAACATTGACTGTGTTCTGGATGAGGAAACACAGATGAATATTATGCCAGAGAGAACCTGGGAAGCTATAGGAAGGCCTGTTATGATCCCTTCACTAGGAGGAATAGGTTTATTCATAGGAAAGCTAGTAAACCTATGTGGAATGCTCACTCGGATACCTATGACTGTCAATGGAACTTCGACAGAAGAAGACTTTGAGGTTATTAAATTTTTTGAAGATAGCGCCTCGTTTACCATGCTAATAGGAAAACCTTGGATTGATAGAGATCAAGCCAGATGAAAGGAAGAAGAGGAATTTTTGGAACATAATAAGCAAGAGTTAAAAGACTTTATGACCAGAAGGATCCTGCACTTGATTGAGGAACTGGAGAGAAGATCGTAGATATTTAATAATAGAATCCCGAATGTCAAAGCTTAGAGAACACTAGAGGATCCTCAGAAGATTGAATTACCTATCCCAGACAAAGAAGAAGTATTATCCAGAAACCCTAGGAAAGAATTTCAACAACGCGAAGTAACTAAGCCCAAAGAAGAAAAGAATCAGAATGAGAAAAGCATTACCGACACAAATCTCACTAGAAAGAAGGCTAGAAAGTTAAGAAAGAAAAGGGATAATACTGAAAGGTTACAAGAGGTTCTATAGGAGACCTCGTAGAAATAAAAATTTCAGAATTGGAGCTTTGCCGAGATATCAGAACAACGACACATGGAACTTCTCCATGACGAAGCGATATAGTTGTTGGGGCTGATATATTCTTTCGACTTCCGCTTCGAACGTACAGAAAAGCAATAAAGGTTCATCATCTGACCATCAGAATGCACCATAATGGAATGCTAAGCTGATTTCGAGCATTCTACCTGCTTATCTACCACCTATGAACGACGCCATCAATAGTGACAGTGTACCCCGCGAATTTGAGTATGCTTTGATCATTATGTACCTTCCGAAATAAGTTCACGGAGTTCGTGCCGACCAGGAAAATCTCACCACATTGAAGTTCAGTGACTTCAACCTTGGTGACAAGAAGGTTTATATTATGCTTGCCCCTCATAAGTATCTGATGCGAACCAAAGGAAATAACTCCAAGATTATCGCTCAATCATGGACCCAAAATCTCATGCAGTCAATCCTACTTAATGTAATGGAGATTCCTCACTTTGGGAGGAATCAAGAAGTGAATTCCTGTGTCAAGTTGTTGATGTCCTGCTATCATGGAGGATACTTGTGGTTGAACTGCCACATCACAATGAATCTGACTTTGATTAATTAGATCATAGGGATTAGCATGCAGGGCCCTGACCCACAGGATTTCTACCCTAGAAAGATCGTAGATCGCACTCTCGCCCAAAGAATAAAGGATACCTATGGATATGTAGATAAGGGCACACAAGGCTAGCCTCTATCCAGAGCAATGCAGTGCACCTTTCCTTTCAACTGATCGCAGGCAAGCTATTTCGCAAGAACTGATCGACCCCAGTAACCGGATTTGTAGTTGATCTTGCAGGGAAGTGTGTGGAGGGCCTACATATGAATTGGGCCAAATAATTGGTGAACCAACTAGAACTGGACTGCAGGGAAGCAGAGGACCAAGGTTATGAGTTCCATTTTAGCTGGCTACTCATATTAATTGCTTTCATCGCATGGGAGATGTTGGAAGGTGCAACCTTCCCGAATGTCAAGCCCTTTGAACCACTAGTTGTGAGGTTCACTACGCTGTGGTATTCCAGTGACATGAGCAAGTAGTGGCAGTCAAATTTCATCTTCCACACTTATTATAAACAATTGAATGTATCAATATAGGCCATGCCTCGCATAACCCTAAACACACTTCACAGATTTAGGCCATTGATGAAATTCAGCACGGACTGCCACTTCATCTACATCACAACGTGCGCTGATGAGCATCACCAATAGATACAATCATACTACAAGTTAATGGAGAATGACTTGGAGGATATTACTAAGGAATGGTTGGTGGACCTCCTTGTTCCAGCAGACCCCAGAGAGATGTACGATATTGACAGCCCCAAAACTGTGTCAGATACAACCAGACCTAGCAAGATAAAGAAAACCGAAGAGGTTGACGATTTAGACAGTGCATCTGTAAATACCATGTCTATCTCAGCTGAGAAAGGGGGTAATGGAACAGAAGTAGAGCAGAATAAAGTCAAGGTTACACTGCAAAGAGACGAGGAGGATCCCTTGAAGAAAAGGGAGGTTTCCCCTCTGAAACCTTCTTCAAGGAAGAAACTAAAAGAAACTAGAACCAAGTTTGAGACCACCCTAACCTCATATGACTTTGAATTCATCGTCACTGCACTGAACGATGCTTTGCTGGAGATAGCAGAAAATTAGGAAGCCAAGCAGGAGGAGGTGTTCAATCGCATCAAGGTAAAGCTTCAAGAAGTGTAGCAGGCATTACAGTCCAGCCATGCAGTATCCACTACACCCCTGACAATTGGAACACTAGAACTAGATGATGATCCTGCTTAATTACACCAAATTGTCGATACAATCGAAGCTCACCTTCAACGAGCTCAAGAAGAAACAACATAAGCCACCTAGGCTCTGGTGCGAGCACATGGAGATCTACTAGAACAACACAACAATGTAGAACGATAAAAACTTGCTCTCCAACCAAAGTGGGATGAAGAGAAAGTAGAGCTACAACAAAGCAAGGAAAAGTTTCTCACCGAGCAACTTGAAGTTAAGGAAAGGGTCAACAGATCACTTTGATTTATGAAAATCGTTGAAGTACAGACCAAAGAACGAGTTCCATAGAAAGTGGCACAACTCAAAGAGGTAATCCAGAAGATCCAACAGCGCATCGCAGATCTAGAGCTCCGTGTTATACCTGAAACCCCTAAGGAGATAAGAGACCAGTGAGAAGCAACTGCTTGCAGTGCAGTGGGCAGATTAAAATCTCTTGCCTTGGAGTGTAAGCAACTAAGTAACCAAAGTGCCCAGACATATGAAAACCGTACAGAGAATCCAGAATTACAGGCACTGGAGTTGCAGCTTCAAGAAGCAAAACAACATGCAAATACACTACAGGAACAACTGAAGGCCCTGTCAGTAGTAGATAGAATGAAGAGATCTCATGAAAAACGCACAACTCAACAACATGTTCATATTCTTCAAAGCAAAGTGATGAAATTCACTCAACGAATTCAACCTATGCAAGACAAGTCATGTCTATTGTTTACAGAGGTCGAGAGCCAAGGAGAAGAGATAGACCAAGTCATCCTCACAATAGAACAATGCATTGAAGGACCGGTGAATGATGCAATGATCTAGGAGTTCACCAAGAAAGAGGCCACAACAAAGCAACAAGTCGAAGCAGCATGGGCCAAGCTCGAGGCATTTGAGGCAGAACTGCTCAGACCAGAGTGACTCGGGATGAGTCACAGGTTAGTGTTGGGGGCCTGTTGGCCCTTGACCATGTTTTGGGAGTTTCTTGGTCATATTGACCTATTTTAGAACTTCGAAAACCTGTCGAAGGAGGAGCGCAATATGAAGCGGAGATCACGGGATCTTGCCCCCCTTTTGGGCCTCTTTTTGGTTTTTTGGGAATATGTAACGGGAAAGGGATGTTGGCCCATGGGTTTACCCATGTTTAGGCCTATTTTGTATATATAAATAGATGCCTAGGCTAGTAAGAGAGAAGGAGACGAATAAAAGGATAAGTGTTAGATCTAAGTGATATGAATGTATGTTAAGTGCAAGTAGGTTTTTTGATGCTTTGTGCATGATTGTAAGAGACTTGCAGAGTTGAGTGCAAGTAGTTGTGACAGATTGTGAAAGGCTTAGTGTTGTAACGTGAGGAAGAAGGATCTAGCAAGCTGCACGGATCTTCTGTCCTGTGTGGAGTAAGGATTTGAGGCTCTGTGCCATAACATATTGACTGAAGGCAATAAAGAAGAATATTTGGTGGATGTATCCCCAGGAGAGGGGTGAACCACGTAAACAATGTGTTATCTTGCTTGGTGCTTGCCTGAATGTGTTTATGTATTCTTTTCTTAGTGCTTTGAGATGATTAGATAGATCTACTTATGCTCAGTGCTAATGATGTATAGAATGTTGGATCTAATGTACATGAATATGCTCAGTGCTTGATCAGTTATATCTAACCTATTTACTTGTGCTAAGTGCTTGTATACAGTAGATTAGTGTGGATACTGTGAGGCTCTATTTTATAAGAGAAGTAGATAATGATTGCATGATTAAGAACTAAAGGTGCTAATTGCTTTATTAAGTAGTACAATCACAGATCTGTGTCCCAGCTAAGGTTGCAGACACTTGAGTCCTGAAACCACCCCTACCTCTACCTCGGGTGAGACTTCATCTGCTTTGTAGGTGTTACCGAAAGGGTCAGTAGTTAGGGTTTTGTTGGTGCACTGTTGTAGCATTGAACCCTAGGTCTACCCTTGTGCCAACAGTCATGTGAGGCTCAGACTGTATGTCTATATTTAGCTGATTGTAGTAGGTATGGAAAACAACATTTGACTACCACTGTTTATTCATGTCGCTTGAGTACCACAGTGTACTAAACTTCATGACCAGTGGTTCAAAAGGCTTGATGTTAGGGAAGGTCATACCTTTTGGCATCTCCCAGGAAATAAAATCTATAAGGATCAAGAGCCAGCTGAAATGAAATTCATATCCTTGATCTTGTGCTTCTCTGTAGTCGAGTTCCAACTGGTTCACTAGGTACTTCACCCAGTTCATATGAAGGTCTTCCATGCACTTCCTTGCGAGGTCGACTACAAAACTAGTGACTTGGGTGGGTTGCTTCTTTCATACTAACTTCCCTGAAATCAACTAACATGTGAGGCACACTGCCCCACTCTCGATAGAAGCTACGTTGTAGCATCATGTGCCCTTCTCGACATCGCCATAAGTGTCCTTGATCTTCTGTGCTAGAGAGCAATCCATGGATTTTTCGGGGTAAAAATATTGTGGATCAGGTCCTTGCATACTCAAGCCCATGATCCAATTGATCAGCATTAGATCAACTATTATATGGCAGTTTAGCCACAAATAACCACCATGGTAACAAGGCAGCAAAAACTTAACACATGCATTCACCTCCTGGTGTCGTCCGAAGTGGGGAATCTTCATGACGTTCAATAGAGTGGACTGCGCAAGGTTCATAGTCCATGATTGGGGGATTATCTTTGAATTCTTCCCCTTAGTTCTACTCAGGTACTTATGTGAGGTGAGCATGTTATAGAATTTGCATTCTCCAAGGTTGAAGTCACTAAACTTCAATGTTGCAATCTTATCTTGGTATGCCCGAACTACGTGTATCCTGTTCGAGAGGTACGTCGTAACCAAGGTGTATTCAAAATCTCTGAGCACATTGTCTCAATTTACTACGCTACTCAGAGGTGGAACATAGGCAGGTAATATACTCGGGATAAATTTGGCATCTGCTAGGTCATCCCTGTGCTTGGTTCACTTTTCATCTGATGTTCGGGATGGTCCAGCTTCGTGAGAAGTGGATGGAGAGGCTGGCAGTCCTCTCGTCGATGATGCTTGTACACCTATAGACATCGACATGATTCTTTCAGTCATGAGGTCGATAAAAAATTCTTCAACAACTTTATCTACAACACTCAATTCGTTCGACATACACACTTGGGGTTAAGAATCTCGGGTTCGGGGAATAACTTAGAAACTGTAGTAGGATAGATAGCAAGAGTGTGATGATCACTGTATAAAATCAACTTAGTCTGCGGGCTCAAACTCTCAGTTGGAAAAAGTGTTCTCGGTGCATGGCGTGACGGGATAAATAGGTAACTCAACAATGGGTCGCTTGTAATAGGTATGAAGCCTTCATTGACTCTGTTCTGTCTATTATGGCACAGTCCCAATGGTTGGATGGTGAGCTATCTGTCAATAAATTTCTTTCTACCTATTGAGAGCGTTGGTCTAACGGTTATAATGTCCCCAATGGCTATATTGCTTCGTCATGGCGAAGTGCCATGTGTCGGTGTTCTGATATCCCGACGAAGCTCCAATTTTGCAAATTTTCCTTCTACGAGGTTCCCTCTTGAACCTTTTGCAACTTGTTGATATTAGCTCTCTTCTTACTTATCTTTCTAGCCTTCTTCCCAGTGAGGTTCATTTTGGTAGGCCTTTTTTCGCTCTGATTCTTATCTTCTTTTGGCAAAGTTACTTCGCGTTGTTGAGATTCTTTCCTAATATTCAAGGGTGATCCTTCTTCTTTATCTGGAACGGGTACTTCAATATTATGTGGGTCTTCTAGTGTTCTTTCAAGTTTGATATTCGGGTCTCTGTTGTTAAATAGCTTCGATCTGTTCTTTTGTTCTTCAATCAAGTGTGTGATCCTTCTAGTCATGAATTATTTTAACTCTTTATTCTTCTACTCTAAAACGTATTCTTCTTCTTGCCTTCTAGCCTAATCTCTTTCAATCCAAGGTTTTCCTAGTAGCATGGTAAATGGGGCACTGTTCTCAATAAATCTAATAATCTCAAAATCTTCCTCTACCGAAGTTCCATTGGCATTCATAGGTATCTGGGTGAGCTTTCCACATAGGTTTGTCAACTTTCCTTTGAATAGTCCTATTCCTCCTAAGGAAGGAATCATAGCAGGCATCCCTATAGCTTCCCAAGTTCTCTCTGTCATGATATTCACCTGTGTTTCCTCATCTATAACACAATCAATGCCGAAGCCTCCTATTCTTTCTTCGAGGCATTATTTTTCTTTGAATATCTTTGATAATATAACATGTCGGTGGTCATTTAGGGTTTCTTTCATTTTTAGCAAGGATTTTTCTGATTCTTTTTGGGATTCTGTCAGAATCTTAGATTCTGGATCTGCCTTTGGGTTTTCTTGTGTATGTTCATTTATTCAAGCTTAGAAATCATTCTAGGGCAATCCAATACTTCATGGTTCACAACTTTGCAACAAAGACAACTAGGTCTTCTCCCAGGGCATTCCTTAGCAATATGTCCTGGTTTTCTGCAACTGTAACAGAGGGTTAATCCTCTCTTTCTTTTAAATGATCCCCAACCTTTCCTATACTACGTGCTAGGATCATGGTAGCTAACCTGCAAACATATCTTTCTAGGGTCCTGCATACACTTATTAGTCCAAACATTCTTTTTATGCATAGGTATAACATATTTTTCACTATTCTTATCAGATCTACTCATATCAATTCTTCTTTCATCTATTAATACCCTAGTTTTCAAGTTTGATAGAATCTAT
>JASDQU010881383.1:4656-16386 GCA_032191745.1 Picea mariana | reverse complement strand
TAAAATGAATAAAGTGGAGAACAATAAGGTGAAACCCAAGTATATTTATGGAAATGATATTGTGAAAGGTTAATGGGGTGATGAAATGTGAAGAATGATGAAGGGAAAGGTGGATGAAAATATGACATTTCTGAGCCCCAACAACCACCATCCATGCAGCCTCATATAGTGGGGGCACCACGGACGTGGGTCTGACTATTTTGGCGTTTGGAAAATGTTGTTGATTATTACAATAGGGCCCACATGCCCTGACATTTATTAGTATAGACTTTGATAGCTCCATCTTTATATATTGTTTTGAGGGCATAAGCCCCATGATTCATTACTGGTCAAATTTTTTGAGGCACTTGCGTCCACCTATGTACTCTGATGATTATGATATTATATATGGATTTTTATGTCTTTTTGTGTCTTATGGATCATATTTGCCTTTAAAAATGTATTTACATGTTTATGTGTATGTCTTTTTGTATGTGTGCGAGATTCTAGTCTAAAATTTGATTAGCTAGAGTATCTGTAACTTAGTTTAATCTCCTAGGAACATGAAAATATGTAATATAATCAAAGCTTCATTCTAAGAGACGTACCCTAAGGAATCGTCGGTGTAAAGTCGGATCATGAACACGGTAGACTCTATTTAACTGAGACACAACCAACTGAGTGTCTAAATAGACCTAGAGATGAGAGATACCAAATGATAGGGCATCACGAAGCAATTCAATAAATGCACTATACTCGGCAACATTGTTTGTGGTGTCGCCTAAGCATATACCTCCAGAAGATAATAACTGGCCTCCAGGTGTAAAAATTACCCAAGATGCAGAGGCAAGCCTCCGAGTGTGCCAACTAGCACCGTCTGCATACCCAATGAACACCTCTGATTCACTTGACATCTGCCACAGTGACAAAAGATAACATAAAAAATGACACGTCCATAATACTAAAAGAAACCAGAAAGTAATAGTACAAAGACTATACATATGTTACAAAAAGTTACCTAAGCTGACTTACCTATGAGTAATACTTCTTGAGGTAGAGCCCATTTCTAGGCTCTGCCAAAGAATTTTCCTCAAACTCAACCAGATGATAAGCGCCCTTTTTTAGAACCTATTTTATGATGAAAGGTCTGAACCACATGGGTTTGAATTTTCCTACCCCTAGGGGGTCCTTATCTTGGTCATAGACCAGGACAAGGTCGCCTTCAGAGAAAATCTGAGGATGAACGAAACGGTCATACTAACACTTGACTTTTTGTTTTTGAGCCTCGTTTGCCAGGGCTGCATCATGATGCTACTCATTGAGCCACTGAAGGTATAATAACCGTTCTTCAAGTGGAGAAGTGTCTGGAAATAACTGTACTTCCAATTTTAGGGATGGGATCTGACATTCTATAGGCAAGATTGCTTCCAGCCTGTAAACGAGTTGAAAATGTGAGAAACTGGTTGTAGTCTTAACAGACATTCGGTAAGCCCATAATTCTGAGTATAACATCAAATGGAAATTTGATTTGGCTGAGTTGATCGTTCGCTGTAGGATGGTATTAAGAGATTTATTTACATCTTCCACCTGACCATTTGCTTGGGGGTAGTAGGGTGACGAATGTTCTTGCCGCAACCCAAGATTTGATGTTAATTCGGTCATCATCTAGTTCTGAAAGTGACTACCATGGTCAGTGACAATATCTCTCAAGACACCAAACCTTGTTATTATTTGGTTGAATAAAAAGAGAGTTGCAGTCTCTCCATCATCTTTAAACGTTGGCATAGCTTCGACCCACTTTGTGAAGTAGTCTACGATGATAATGATATAACGATGCCCTCTTGCTGATGGAGGGTTGCATGTAGTGTAATAAATCCCCCACTTGGTGAAGGGACCAACTGTGATGACAGGAAACATGGGAGCGAGATGTGCCCTCATCTTCCGAGAGAAGATCTAACACGGGTGGCACTTCTTGACCAATTCAATACAATCTTTGATTAGTGTCGGCCAGAAGTAACCTGCTCATAAAATATTTTGGGTTTTTGCCAACCCAGACAAATGACCGCCACATGCTTCGTTATGGAAATCGTTAAGAACGATAACTGCTTATTTGTGAGTGAGGCATCGACGCAGGATGCAGTCTACACCTCTTCGATACAACGTATCGTCGAGTATGAGATAATTCTTATCCTGATGGTGTATACAGCGACGCTCATCACGAGAAGTAGAGGTGGGGTACTTTAAAGTCTGTAGATAGAAAAGTATATCTCCATACCAGGGATTCGAAGATGTGATCAAAAACATATCTCCTCCAATAGGTGACTCTTCGGGCATAACATCACCTGACTCGATCGGAAGTTCCAAGATGAGTTCTGCGAAGACCAGTGACTTTTTGGATTTCATTGAAATGAAATCTAAGTCAAATTCCTGAAGGAAAACTATCCATCTACTAATATTTCCACCGATGACCCATCGTGTCAACACGTATTGAAACAGATTCACAACACCAATGATGGTGGTCTTGCGAAACAAAACATAATGGCGAAATTGTTGGACAACATGGACTGCTGCCAACACAAGTTTTTCTATATGAGAATAATTTAGTTCTGATCCAACCAGGCCTCGACTCAGGTAATAAATCACATATTCTGAGAGTAAATCATCCTCCTGAACTAAGACCATGTCGATGGTTGACTCTGCCATAGCCAAGTATAATAGGAAGACTTTATTATAATTGGGTGTCCGAAGCAGAGGGGTAGTTGTGAGGGCATGTTTCAATGCTTCGAAGGAGCGTTGAGCGGCATCGTCCCAATGAAAAGGAACGTCTTTCTTCAGTAAGCACATAAATCCCTTTGTGATCTCTCCATAGTTGGCGATGAAACACCTTAAAAAATTCGCCTTGCCCTATAGACTCTGAAGTTGAAGGATTGTGCATGGGGGAGGCAACTAAACTATTGCCTAAACCTTGAGAGGATCGACCATGATCCCTGTTGTTGACACTATGAAACCTAACAAATGTCCTGATGCTATGCAAAAACTGCACTTGTTTGGATTCAAGCGAATCTGGAAGTAGCAACATTGCTCAAAGATAAGTCAGAGGTGTGTGGAATGATCCATTCTCTTGCGAGATGGAGATGCTAAATCATCTAAATAGGCCTTGACTATATGCTTGAGATCATGGAAAGAAAAAGACATGGCTCGCTGAAAGGTCGCTCCAACATTTTTGAGACCAAAGGGCATCTTACGATACGTAAATGTACCCCATGGGAAAATGAATGTCGTTTTGTGCTGGTCTTCGGGTTTGATTTGTATCTAATTATATCCCAAAAAACCATCCATGAAAGAAAATGCCTCACAACCTGCACATTCATCGATTATCTGGTCAATGAATGGTGTGGGAAAATTATCTTTTGGACAGGCCTTGTTTAAATCACAGAAGTCCGTACATACGCGAATCGTGCCCTGTTTCTTGTTGACCAACATTGGATTTGACACCCATTGGGTTAGATGGATAGGGTAGATAAAACTAGCCTTGAGAAATTTCTCGACTTCAACCTTAATGGATGCTGCTTTTCTGGGATTAACTATATGAAGCTTCTGTCGAACTGGCTTGGCATAAGGATAAGTTGTGATTTCATGTTCGACTATTATTGGATCAATGCCTAGCATTTCCTCGTAATACCAGGAAAAAATGTCACAGAATTCTTTAAAAAGATCTATGTAGATTTGAATCTCTTCGGGGGAACAATCAGCTTCAAACAAAACATTCTCCACGATGCCAGGGGTCTTGGAGATATTAATCAGTATAGTTTCAGCGATAGTTTCCATATTACCCTCGGCATAAACCTCATGTGTAGATAAGGGATTAATAGGACAAGACCTATCTCCAGTCATAGTCAAGGTGAATTCTCCTACTTCGATTCTGCTTAACTCTTGGAGGAATTATGATCGTTGATGGAGATCATCCCAGGGTTTGGCCGGACTAGTCATTTCTTCAATTATTGCTTCGTCGGAGGGAAAGAATAAGTCTAACACATCGGTATCAATGAAAGAACCTTGAGCCCAAATAGGCTCTGGAATCGGATCTAACTCTTGTGTAGGAGTTGGATCGATGTTGGCCGAAGCTTGCTAGACTAAAGAGTACGCTACTTCAGCTATGGACAAGGGAATGGACATGCCAGGGTGCCCAATCCCTTCCATTGTGGCCAATGGGGAAGGAAGTATCCACGGATCGTTGAAGTAAGTCATGCGAAACAATGAAACTTGGAAAATATCAACCTTATGGTGGTTAGATATGAACTTGACATTGCCTTGAGGGGGAGGGTAATCAAAGGTACCCATCAAATATGGGCACAAACCAACCCCTACATTGACTACACCCGATTGAGGATTATCAATCATTGGGACTGTGGATGCCCCTAGTGAAGGGTCAGGTCTGGAGAAAGAAAATTGATCAATGGTCACAATCTGGTCTTCGTGTGGAAACAACAAGACCTAGAAAAATGTAGCAACCATTGCTTGCATGGCATAGGTCCAACTCCTTCCTAACAAGAGATTGTAGTTGAGGGATGTGTCGTCTACTTCTACATCGACGTACATAGTCTTCCCACCTAACTGCATGGGGAAAGAGGGAATGATACCATGTGGTTGGAATGAATGACCATTGAAAGCAGTGAGAAGAGTAGGTGACAGAGACAAAACAGGTTGGACAATGGCCTTCCAACATGCCAATGACAATGCATGTTGAGGCACCCTCATCAACCACCATGCAGAAAATGTTCCGAGTAAAAATTTTTGTGGGGTAAGCCACTACTATCTGAAATGATACATGGTAAGGCAGACGAGGTTTCAAGTCAGTTTTATCCAGCATGATTGTACTTGGATTACAAGTCTCGGTAGATCCTAAAGTGGCTAACAAAGCTTTCCTCTGGGAAGGGCATCTTTGGAGGACCTTCAAAGCGGACATCGCACAAGGGGTTTGGGAAAAATCCTCCACCACAGAATAGTTCTGAGTGACCCTTGCATTTGGGTTGTGAGAATCTTTCTTGAATTCACCTTTTGGGATGCGTGTCATTGTTTCACCCAAAGTCTTCTCGATCTAGAGAGGAAGAGATGGGATTTCGGCTTCTTTGCCCTTCTCAGAAGTTCTTAGTTTACTGTAGTCATGTGCTCTAGTCGATAGAAAAGCATCACCCTTCATGATATACACATTCGAGGATGTAGGATTGTTCGAAGATGGAGAGGGTCCTTGACTGCCCCCTTCTGTTCTTGTAGAGGTTTGGGTTAGGTTTTGACCATGTTGAAATGGATTGGTTAACATGACAGGCTGTTGTTGTGTCACAAACTTTTGGGCCTCTGCAAGAAAAGGACATTGGTGGGTCAGGTGGTCTTTTGCGCACAGGTTGCACAGATACCTCACCTTTCGTTTCTCAGTGTTTCTCCCACCAACATTATTAGTGAGTTTCTTATCCCCCTTGCCCTTCTTTCATTGTTTTTCTTTCCATCAGGCTACTGGGTGGCCTTTGGATTTGTCGATTGCTGTTAAAAATTTTTCAAAACCCCAAACCAGTTTCAGTCTCGCTGATTTTTCAGCCAAATTTAAATGCCAAACTCAGTTTCAACACTGTTTCAACATATGTTACAGCCCTGTGTTTCAGCATATACTCACAGCGGTGTTTCAGCATATGACTCAGCACTGTGTTTCAACATATGTTACAGCACTGTGTTTCAGCATATGTTACAACACTGTGTTTCAACATATGTTACAACATTGTGTTTCAGCATATGACTCAACACTGTGTTTCAGCATATATTCAGTGGTTTTTCAGCATATGAAACAACGATGTTTCAACATAGAAAAAGATTAACAAAAAATAAACTTCAGAACTAAAACATGAGGATTCTGAACATCGTTTTCAACGCAGAAATAAAATATTAGCAATATGCAAAACTCAGAAAATATAGACACAAAGATATTCGGTCTAACTTCGACCCTGGAAAAACTCACAAGGGGAAAACCAGTGAGAGAGGGATTTGTATTATTTATGAGCTTCTGAGAAATTCTTTTACAACATATTCATCTTCAGATATTTACACAAACTTATCTGGACATTCTTGTAGCTTTGCTCCTCGATTTCTGAACCAAAAATCCGTACAACTGTACGGCTATCCCAGCAATTAATGTTGTACGGACTATCTCGAAATTCATGCCAAAACTCTGCTAAGACTCAATTTCTGTGCCACTAAATGCTATTCGGCAGCCTTGGAATGCATGCCAATACTCCCAGAAATTGCAGCTGCTGTCTCTTTTCTTCAACTCGACCTCTCTCTTGCTCTCTCTTGTTCTCTCAACAAGAATGCTTCAACTTTCTTATTCTTGGCATCTCACCAAGAACCTCTTGGCATCTCACCAAGAGTCTCTTGCTCTCTCAAAATGACTATTTCTGCTTCAACTTACCCAAGAGTGGGTGCGCCCTCTTGCCCAAGTCGACCTCATGAGGGAAGGTGAGGAGTTTTCTAATCTAACGGTTGAGATTAGATTAGATGGGTGGCTGAGATTTGGTGTCTCTTCACTCACCCCCACTTTAATCATAAAGTCACCTTTTAATTTGCATCTCACAAATTAAATGACTAGGACCCACATTCGGCAATTTCTTCCCCTTAGGCGCCTAGGGAGAGAAACAATTGCATTGGTACTTTATTTTAATTAAAAATTTAACAATTTCATTGTGTGTACATCCGACGTTTGGGTAGGGGGAGCAGCCAAAACAGTATTTTGGCTGCTCCCTGTGTGTTGTATAGAAAATTGCTTCAATTACTTCATCAGTTGGTCAACGAGATTTATTTGTGCTGAACCAACAATACCATTGGCATGTGGTCCAACTCTCTGTCTGGTTTATCAAGTATTGAGCATGGCGCATCTGGCAAGATCTCGTATAATAAACCGAACTGAGAGTAGATTAGCTCAAGCTGTTGAGCTCTCATGATGACATCTTCTTCAGAAAACACTCTCGATGGTGCGATGTCTTTGGATAACTGGGGGACCAAAAACTTAAGGAACCACTCAAGAAGGAATGCTGGTGGGACTGGCACCTTAATTAAACTCTTCCAGCATCTCCATTCTCAGATGTGATCGGAGATATGGTTCACTTTTCTCTTTTTGAAATTGGCTAGAAATTCTGTGCCAACGTCGTATCTCACAGGTAATTGGAAATGGTTTAGGAAATCCATTGCCAATTTGCCAAAGGAAGAGTATCTTGAGCAGTCGAGCTCAATGTACCATTTCATGGCACTCCCAATGAGAGTATGTTGAAACAATCACAACTATATGGAGTTGTCTTTCAATGAGTTAGACGAGCACCAAAGATGGAAGGTGGTCACATGATCTCCTGGATCTTCATTAGGCTTGGCCTCGAACTTTGGTATGTCCGATGGAAACTTTGTCAGCATAGGGGGCTAATGCATATCATGACAGATAGGGTCATATGACAACCTTGTCAAGTCTGGAAAATGCAAGGTTTCCAGGAAAGGTAGTTTAGGTTGTTGGTGATAACCATGGAAAAAGGGACCTGGAGTTTGACTGGCACCAGGTTGCCAGGAAAAGTTCGGCTGCTGGCCTGGGTTCTGGTAAAATCCATGGCCATGACCAACGTATGGATTATGTTTGTGAGGAGACATCATTGGCTGATTTCCATAATAGGACGTATATGGTTGGGCGTGCATTACATTTGGAGGACTTTGGGAAGGGTTGCCCCATGCCAATCCCATGGGCATAGGCATAGTACCTTGTCTAGGGTTCCATTGGTTGTGAAAATAATTGCCCCAGATCAACATTCCTGATGAGGGAACTGATCCTTGCCAAGAATTCCAAGGTCTTGATGTGGAAGAAGTTTTTGGGTTTGCCCCCTATGCAGGAATAATACCCTGCATAGGAATAGGTTGTCCGTAACTGGGGTTGCCCCCAGTCGGGAAATCAGCTGACGAGAAAGCATTGTTACCAAACACACCGAACAAAGAAAATAGTGTTGAACCTACCGGCATATTCTGAGAAGGTGTTCCTTGACTCCCTGCTCCAAATAAACTATGGTGTGTGGGTGGCCCGACGAATTGCTGGTAGGTGTCACCAAACGAAGGGGACGAAGGAGGTATATGAACTCCCTCGTAAGGGAAAGCGTTAAAAGGAGATGAATTTCCCCCCATGTGTCCTTGCAGAGGAGAGTTAGAGCTCCCTGCCCCCAGACCTAAAGTCTGTAAAGTGGAGTAGGAAAGTACATGACTTGTACCTGAGCTAGGCATCTCGTATGAGAATGGAGGACCTGTCGCACTTGGTGTGAAAGGGGCAGTGGTCACCGCCATAGATAGGATTGGACCACTACTTGAGGTAGAGGTGGTCGATACCATGGTGGCTCAGACTGGTGATGATGGGTTAGGAGGTGGAATATCGCCCGTGGTGACAACCGTAGTGGGAATTGAAGAATTCCCAGAAGAAGTGGCAGCATTTGTTTCCATTACTGCGTGCGACACTGTCTGGCACTCGTAAGGGTGAATATGTATGATGATGGGTGGTGAAATATCAATGGTTAGAGTTTCAGATGGACCAAGAGCTTTCACTCCAAGGTCTAAAATATTCATTTCCTCCGGATGTTGGTCGAGTACAGTTTCCTGTGACCTGGTCGCTTCAAAAGACTCTTGTTGGTTTACCTTTCGCCTAAGTGGTGGCAGAGGTGGCTCCAGTGTAATCGGTGATAGGCCCAGAAGCCTTCATGACCAATGGAGCTTGTGATCCTCCAATGTGTGAGAATATCAAAGACACACTAGGGATTTATATTTATTCAAAAAACAACACACACTAAAAGGGTCCTTCTAAGATAAAACAAGAAAACACTAAACTAGTTGGAAGAATAGTTACAACAACCAACACTAGAGCAACTTACCAGTGCAAGTGCAACTCGAACATGGAAGCACCCTCTAGGTATACTCTGCAAAGTGTGGCCCGATGTCGGTCCTAGGTACCACGGTATACCCCCGTAGTCACCTGTGTATGTCTCTAAAAAATATAGGCAACTAGGTTGCCAACGTGCAAATAGTCAGGAGGCGGGTACAGTCGAAAGTCAGGTAGACCATAATGAGCAGGGTATCGAGCTCGAAACCTATCAAGGGTATTGAAGGCAAGTGGTCTAGAAGAAAACTGAGGACCTCGAATGGATTCAAGACCCATGAAGCTCCATGGCAAATGAAATTGATGGAATCCCAAGACAAGCCCTCTATATGTGTTCTCCACTATGATTGGTCCAGCTTTGGAGGGGTTATCTCTGCTACCTTTCCACACATTACCTCATGTTTATCCCCTGTGTTAGAGGGGTGTCTCAGATAAATTTCACGATACTAGGCTTTGACACTCCCTAACTTCGACTCCAATGTTTGATTTAATGGTCTTGAAGAGTTTCCTCTTCAACCTAATTCAAAGCCCTAACCCTAAACTAGTTGGTTGACCCTACAAACATAAAACGTCTAATGAGTTTTAGAGTTAGCGTTAATTTTTATGGCTTGTCTTAAGTCAAAGGCTATGAAAGTGAAACTAGTGATGTTTGAAAGACGAAAGAAAAATAAACAAAAAGATGGAAACAAAATAACTTCTTCTTGACTCAAATCTTAAACAACTTTTCAAACTAAAAATTTTCTAATATCTTTAAACAACAAACTCAAAGCAGGATTTCACTCAACTATGAGCTACTTATGATCTAAGTAAACCGTCAAGAACTTATGAAAGAAAAGACTTTTCCCTGGTTACTAATGCAAACCAACATTATTTAACCAAACAAAGAAACGAAATATATTTTTTTTTATTTGAATGCTCACAAATAAAAAAAGGAAAAATATCAACAAGTAAAAACCAAGAAAACCTCTAGCCTAAGCGCAGATCGCAAAGAGTCACTTTTAAAAATAACACACAAGAAAATTAAAACTGGACTTTCACACTTGTCTAAAAACCCTATAAAAAGAAAATTTTGAGGAAACCTTCTTAATGAAAAAAAAAGCTATTGTTGTGATCAAACCTAAGTTATTGACCTCTATGAAAGAGACCCAAAAACCTGAGAGTTATAACTCTTTTCAAAGGAAAGGGCGACTGCCTCACCTTAAACAAAAAATTTCTCCATAGGCACGCTGCTTACAGTTCAACAACAAGCGTGTGCATGCGATATGTGTACAGTCAGGGCATGTGCTGGCCTTATACAGGCCGTGTGTGTCTCTGAAACTCTAAGACAAATGAAAGGACAAGCAATCTAGCCTAGGTGGAGACTACTGGTACTGAGAACTAGGATCTCTTGAAGACTCAGACACTTACTTTAATAGAAAAAATAAAACAATTCAAGGAAAACTTCACAGAACAAACCAATCTAAGGTGAAACCTAAGCTATAGACTGTAAACAACAAAGACTAGAAAGAGTTCTAGAAAACCCCTGAGAATGATTATTTCTGACAGGGGAGAGAATGACTACCTCTCTAAAAGAAATTTTTTGGAATCATACACATGAATGAAAGTTCCTTAGCTAGAGTGTACATGCAGACTGTGGGAAGGTAGGGCATGAATACATGCGTGTAGACCTTATACAGGCCACGTAGACCTTATACAAGCCGCGTAGACCTCTGTGGGTCTCGGAAAAAAAAAACGTAGTCAAGAAAAGAAGCAAAGATAACTGGTATGGAAGACCAGAATCTCTGTTAGCTCAGAATTTTGCAAAAACTTTAAAAACAAAAAATGAAACTAGTTCTTAAAAATACCCAAGAAAAAACATTCCCATAAACCCTAGAGATCCCTAGTATGGTCGCCAATTCTGTTGTGGGTGGGAAATCCCTCCTACGAAATAGCACTAAGGGTTTTATCATGCATGAAGAAATGACCTAAATATTATTACTTTTTACCATCATCCCATGCCTAAACCCCCATTACTCATATGTAAATATAAGGATCAAGAGATTAAGTTGACGTAAACCTGTGGGTAAACCGCCTGTGCGCGCGCCTGTGGGTGAAAAAACCGTGCCTATGAGGCAAGGTTTGAGGGTAAAAAACGAGTCTGTTTGATGCTATTGATGGGTATCTGAGCTGATACAGGACTCTATGTTGTTTGCAGGTGGCCAACAGTGACGATGCCAGTGCGGTGGCGAGAGAAAGATTAGGCCTAGTTGCGGGAGGCTGTGGCCAATGAGGGGCCTGGGGTGCGGGCGACTTTAGCAACTTGTGGGTTGCTAAATTTCTTTGAGTGCCTGTTGATATGGGCTCAGGAGTACTTACTACAGTTCCTGATCCATATGTGGAGTCCAAAGCTGCACTGCTTCCTCGTGCGAGGAGAGCAGATCCCCTTCACTGCGGTGGAGGATGTATATTTTCTGACTGGGCTCCCCTTTCGAGGAATGCCTCTACCGGCAGAGCCTGTGCTACCGAGGGATATAGCACTTTCCACGATTGGCGCGTGATACTACTCAGGCCCGGACTTTATGTCAGGGACGGTGGTGAGCATCAGTGCTATTGATTCCCTAGCACATCGCTGTATAGCGGCGATGATTGTGCTTATATACGGGTCACTTGCGACCCAACGGATTAGTGGTGGCCAGCTGTTGGTGTTGGAGAGGGTGGTGGTGGGTGGTGAGCGGTTCGCATGGGGGCTGACGCTGCATGCACGGATGATCGCACAGTTGGACCGGTGTCGGTCCATAGGTGCAGGAGAGTTTGCATTTGGCTCGATCCTGGTA
>JASDQU010881382.1:51475-67762 GCA_032191745.1 Picea mariana | reverse complement strand
ACTTCCTTAACTTTAACAACAAGAGACTAGCATTTTCATCAAACTTTACTTTAGTCTCACATGACTAGTTTTGGATTAGTCAACAACCCTAACTTGAAATAATCATAACTATGTACCTGTAATGAATAAAGATCTTAAAATAATACACAATCTTCTTTAGTGTGTTTTATGAAATTCTTCCAGGTGTCACTACTTGGAACCTCTCAGAAAAGGAGTTATAGTAAAAATGGCATACCTTGTTGAATTCAGGCTTATTCTAGAGAGAGAAATTGTAGAGTGTGGCCCACATAGAATATTTGTTGTATGGCTCTGAAAATTGTACTCAGAATACTACAGTCTGTACTCTAACCAACACATTTTTTCTTACTGAATTTGAATATGTTATGAATAAGTTATGAAGTTTTTACCCGAAACATCTATTTTAGACTAGTTTCAGGACTAGCCACAAACCCTATTTTCTACGTAGTGTAACTCCAAAAATACAATGACCCACAAGCTGAAATTCGTATCACGACTACTTGGATATGTTTCCTCAATGGCCTCCCAATTTCACAGTCTGAATCATTCTAGAAAAGATGTTATTGTGAAAATGATGAGATGACCTGTAAATAACATACCTTAGAAAGCATCATCATAAGAATTTATCCTCCTTTGAATTTCAGCCTTCTTTACTTCACCTTCCCTCTGAAGTTCGACTTAGATATCCTTTGGTTACCTCAGTCACCTGTAGATATTCAATATGCTCAAGTGTGTTTTAAATGAGAGAGCCTTGCCTCTTATTTATACTTTCATGTAGCTTCTTTAGAAGCATCTTCTAGACCACTTTGTCCATATAGACACTTTTTCCACATAGTCACCTATGTCCAACTTTTCCCAATTTGCCACTTGTCCATATATCCAATAGCCACTTGACTACTTAACCCATTTTCCTCATTTTAGGGTTAACCTTCTTATAACCACTTTCCATAATTAGAAATTTCTCCATTTACTTTATTATTTAAATAATCCTTCTTGACTTTGTCACTTCATTTTATTATTTAAATAATCCTCTTTGACTTTGTCACTTCATTTATTATTTAAATAATCCTCTTTGACTTTGTCACTTCACTTTATTATTTAAATAATCCTCTTTGACTTTGTCACTTCACTTTATTATTTAAATAATCCTCTTTGACTTTGTCACTTCACTTTATTATTTAAATAATTTCTTCTTTGCAAGCACTTTGACTTCTTTGACCTTTTGGGGCTTCAAGCCAACATATGAGGGTCCTCCAACTTTGTAAGGCCATAACTCTCAAACCGTGAAGAGTTATGTGACGTTCCACATCCCACCAGAAATGACATGACATGTACTATCAATCTAGATAGTCTTACCTACAAATATATCAAAACTTATACCATTATACATCAAACAAACTTGGGTCCATTACCCAAACCTTTGTGCTACCAGAATTCATTGCCAGAATTTCTTCAAGGGTTGACATCAATGACAACCAACCCAATTATTCAACATTAGGTTCAATATTGAATCCTCATTCTATTTGGCCTTCAATTCAAGTAAATACAAATTCATAAACAATATTAACTTACTATGTCCATGGAATTTATTGACATAGGTTCTTTAATATAGGAATTACTCTTAATTATTAATCACACTTATAATATGAGTTTCACAACCATATATCTGTAATGACCCCCATCGTTACGACAACATGCGCCGCCTAACCAGTGCAAATTTTTTTTTAACAGGAAAGTAACAACGACAACAGTCAATCAACACAACTCGACGACGAACAGAATGCACACAAATCATGCAACAAACAATGTAAAAACCTAGCATAATATCACATTATGCAATTGGATGCAACATATGAAAATCAATCAGACCAAAATAAAAACGACTACCCGCCCGTCCTACCCTGCAAGGTTAGGACACATAAGCAACACTCAAGCCGAGGTTCCCATCATTTTTGACCATTTAAGGTCTCAAGGTTGGCGATTGTTTTGAGGAACAAGGAGGTGTCTACATCCCGCTCGACACAATAAGTACAAAAAGACTAAACAAAGATAGCATCAAGATCATACAGACACAACCAACAACAAATGAAACATGAACTTGTTCCTTCACGACAAGCGAGGAAAAAATTCACCATCACGGTTATAATGCAATTTCTATTCAACAGATTATGGTAATCAAGTCATCATCATCTGACAGCACACAGTCCAACCAGGTTACCCTAAGCACATATCATTTATGCGTGCAATGATCCTATCATAAGGACCATGCCTCCACACTTATGCAACATAATGAAATTTAATGCACTTAATTAAAACAACATCCTCTATCTAAAGTATAGGACTACAAACTTATCGATTGGAAGCATAACTAAATAGGCGTCAATAATATGATGACTTAAGAACAATTTCTTTTATGAGAAGAATTTTATCTTATGGTAACCTCATTGCCTAAATTAGGCCTTTTATATCCCATGAATGAAAGTCTTCGCTGCTAGAATTCTGAAGATTAATCATCTCTAACATTGAAACAATAGCTAGAAGATATAAGTTGAATTGGTCATCTTGCTATTTGATCTATTACATATCATGAATGGAATTAAAGTATCCAAATTGAATACAAGGGCAGGCGAAAGGAATCATCAATTATGCAAATGTATTAGAGGCCAAAAAAAATCCTTGAACCAATCGTAGCATAATAACGCATGATAACATTCATAACTTAACCATTATAAGAATTAGAAGCTTAGACTAAGGACCATTTCATTTAGTACTTGCGAGTTATGTTGCCCTTTCTACAACAACCAGTTAAATTTGATATAAAAACAAATTTTAACTTTATTTGAGGTGAGAGAAAAGTTTGAGACGTACTGCTAAGAAGAGCTTCTAACTCATAATACATCAAAAGCCTAAATCTAGTTAATCGATGTACAATGTACACTATAATGAAATCAACTTGTCCAGAAATGTTGAGTTAAACTAGACAATCCAAAGCAACTGACAATAAACTTCTTTACAAGAAGGAGCTCTGTTCTTAAATATATTGTGAAAGCAGGAAGACTAAATGGACCACGCCAAACTCCAATTTCAAAGAGAATAACTTCTAACCAGTCAAAGTAAGGTGCAATCTAAGTCAACTCAGCATGGATATTTAGTTCATTTATTTCTACGTTAAATTGTAAAAACCTTCTAGACATTCCGTAAAACTAAAATGCAAGGATTATGTAAACAACATGGCAACTATTGTCAAGCTACATGTTGATGGAGAATTTAGAAAGCATGTTTAACTCCTGTAAAATAATTAAACTCATTGTATATTAAAAAATTTAAGACCTTTGATACTGGTACGATGATATTTACATAGGCAAAAAACATCCTTGCATTTTTCGCTGTTGAGAAAAAGGTGATTTTAAATTTTTCAAGGTTCATAAAAGCCGCTCGTTAGTGTGATGAAAGTAAACAATTTGGATGCTAATAAAAACCCAAAAGA
Source organism: Picea mariana (assembly GCA_032191745.1). Classification (NCBI taxonomy): domain Eukaryota; kingdom Viridiplantae; phylum Streptophyta; class Pinopsida; order Pinales; family Pinaceae; genus Picea; species Picea mariana. The sequence goes on along the minus strand of JASDQU010881382.1, from coordinate 64,257 downwards.
AACCATGGGCTTACCTGCGTCTCATAAACCCTAACAGTTTCACAAGGCCACAAAAATTGACTTGTATTCTAACACCGATACAATTAATAAAACAATCTTTCTTACTGAATATTATCAACGATTCTTAAGATGTATTAAGTGCCTCTCATTATTGAGATAAAAAATATCACAGGAGACTACTAAGATTCTGAAACTACAATCTGGTTGTTAATAAAACCATTAAACAAAGTCATGGGCTTAACTACAACTCATAAACCCTAATGGTTTCATGAGGACACAAAATTGACTCATATTCTAACAGCAATGCATTTAACCAAAACCATCTTTCTTACTGGAGCTTGACAACCGTTAGAGTATTCTTGAAAAAGTACAATGGTTTATCTATTCTATAAAGATAAAAAAACTCCACCAGGTAAATCAGACTTATTGGATCAGAAATCGAACAATCTAGGGGCCTAACAAGCTAGCGGCTTACTAGAACCACGAGAAAAAACCAAAGGTTATCACCTGCACAACTGCAACTAAATAAACCCTATTTATTTAGTAGAAACGTATAAAATTGATGTTAGTATTCGAACACCAAAGCTCTACCGAAACCAGAAATCTAACACTACTACCACTACCATCATTACTTTAAAAGCACACACTAAAATAACGAAAATATGGCAAGACTCCTACGGCTGCAAAATACATGATTTCTAACTAAACAGCCTGTAAATGTGGGCCGAAACAAAATCCTTTAAACCGATTTCATCAACAAGAGAGAGTTTCCAAACACTTCTTCTCTTAAACCCTTTCTCTAAATCCCTATGTTATTTCACCTAAAATCTAGAGAATCTTTAAAACCCTTTTATAATCGTTCGTTTATCTCAACAAAATTAGGAAAACAAAACTTAGACCCATTTCCCAAACATGTTTGTATCACTATAATCCAGAAAATACTATAAATGCAATTTTTATACATCCATATTTATGTCACTACTATCCAGAGAACTAAAAAAATAGATCCCTATTTTATGTAACTGAAATCCAAAATTCAGAAGACAACTCACTAAAGGCGCATCCATGGGGATGTGTACACCAAATTTCTCAGATCATTAAATGTTAAGATGGGAACACATGCATACATTCATCATGGTGGATATTCCTATTCAGAAAACTAACTACCTTTTCAATACAAAATTTACACATGCATACTGTAGCCAATGGAGAAGAACCGAAAGTGGTTGTCCCGCGCTTGCAGTCCATCCAAGTCCTGCTCGTGCTCTGTCCAAGTCCTATTTTCCAACCACTGAGACCTCACCAGTACCTTCTAGCCAATGATAGGGGTAATCTTCTTCCCCCTGAACCCCCCAAGCCACAAAGGGGCCACACACACAATACTAAAGAATGATAGCACCCATCTTGCCTCGCAAGGTCGAGCTACCACCAGTTACCCAAGCTGGGTATCCCAACTCCAACAAGAGAAACTCAGTCAAGATAAAATTTTGGCAGTGTAACATTACACAAGCCAGATGTGTTCCACACTTATCCTCTATCGTCCTTTTTATAGATTTTTCAAGTGATTAGTTTCCCAAACCCTCATTAGATTCATTTTTCAGTTAATTAATTATGAAGAACCTCCCCCGTACACATGTCACCTGATCCCCTACTTGCACCAGAAAAATCAATTTATTAATTAATTAAATTTTCCTATTTTCCTCACCCACCTGAAAGCGTTCCTAAAAACGCTCCTCGTCGTCCCAATATTCCCTTACAATTCTTAAATGGCTTATGCCTTACTTAAATCCTAGTTGAGTTCATAAATAGAAAGTTCCAAAGGCTAGATTCCTTACTAAGTTAGACATTCCCCTTTTTTCTTTAAGTTTCTCTTTTTCTTTAGGTTTTCCCCTTTTCTTTAAGTTTCTCTTTTTNTTACTAAGTTAGACATTCCCCTTTTTTCTTTAAGTTTCTCTTTTTCTTTAGGTTTTCCCCTTTTCTTTAAGTTTCCCTTTTTATTTAAGTTTCCCCTTTTTATAACTAAGTTCAAAATTAGCAAGTTTAGACAAAAACAACCAATTACCCCTTTTATTAATTAAACCTTTATTAAAATTTCCACTTTAATTATTAATGCTTGAATTTTCTTTACCCCCTTCTTTTTTACATGTCTAATTAGTTTTTTTTTGTTCTAAGGTTCTACTCAAACCTAGGTTTTCAATTCACTAGGCTTGGTGACAGTTTTTAAGGAAAAAAAAATTGTTATTAAACTTTACTTATCACATCATTCATTTTAAGGTTGACCAGGTCCTAAGGAGGCATAGTTTTCAAGGCACTAGGTTTATTAACTTACCCCAGTTAAAAATAGCAACGTGCCCTTTAGGACGCACTATGTGCTCCAAGGGTTCCACTTGCCTCTTTCTGTTTTATTTGCATGATGTGCCCTTCAAGACACACTATGTGCTCCAAGTGTGCCACTCGCCTCTTGACTAAATTTGGTAGATGTAAAACCCCTAGAGTCAATACTCCGTCAGGTGATCTTGTGGGAGGCTAAGGGCCTATAAGAAATAAGGACCCTACCTTATTGTGCACCCCTTAGAATCATCGTGAGCGGCTGTCACAGTCTACCCTCATGGCATTGTGGGTCTTCTCGAACTAGGTAATCTTTAACCTACAAGTCGAGCCACATTGAGAGTGCTAGTAGGCTTGGGCAGGGCTACTACCACACCTTTCCCTCGATGTCTCTGGTTGTCTTGCGTGACCCCTTTACTCCAAATTCGAGTATGGTCGGAAAACTATCGTCATCCTGCATCCATCAATGAAATATGTTAGCGATAGAAATCAACATCATAATATCTAATCATATGTAAATATGTCACATCAACAACATTCAAACCTAACAGTCCACTCCCTGACTTGATCCAGCGTCCAAGGAGTTTCATCGATGCCTCAACGTCCTCAACGTCCAGATTCCTACACACTCAGGATAACCCAGTCAATAGCACCTATCGATGTAAAGTCAACAAAATAACATATCATAAAATCCACAATATCTCATAATCATAATCAAAACAACCAATTGTATAAAGAACCAGATCACTTGCACGCAAGTGTCCTCAAAGAATAAGTCCGCTCAATGCGCGCAAGAGCGGGATGTTACATACACCCCCTCTTGTTTTAAACTTTGTCCTGAAGTTTCACAGTATGTAAGTGCTGAATAAAGTTCATCACAATATCATAGGTCTAGCTATCAAACAAAAATGGAAACTGCTGACGCATATCATATGCGTCCTCCCAGGTCGCCGAGTGTGGACTATAGTTGTCCCACTGGAACTTTACTTGATCTACTATTCGACGCCATAGTTGTCGAATGTGATGGTCCAGGATGTGGATCGGATTCACCGTGAATGCATCCCCATCTGATACCTGCAAGGAACTCATGTCAATAACATGTGTAGGATCACTAACATAATGTCTCAAAATAGATATGTGAAAAACATCGTGCATACACCTCAAAGAATCAGGCAAGGCTAGTCGATAGGCCACGAGCCCCTTCCTTTCCAAAATATCGAAGGGTCCCATGAACCTAGGAGATATTTTATCACCCTTTCCCAACTTGATCGAACTCTTATGCGATTTCAACTACAAGAAGACTCGATCACCAAATTCATAACTACGATAGACACGACGTGCATTGACATAACTCTTCTGCCGATCCTGTGCTTCCTTTATCCTTTGTCTTATGCTTTTCATTTGGTCTTCCATTTCTTTGATCACTTCAGGTCCCACTAGAACCCTATCCTCAAGCCGATCCCAACTCAAAGGCGTCTGACACGATCACCTGTAAAGAAACTTGAAAGGCGCCATGTTAATGGTGCTTTGATAACTGTTGTTATATGAAAATTATACCTGTGACAAGAATTCTTCCAAACGCTTCTGTTGGTCCATCATGTACATACACAACATATCCTCCAAGATTTCATTTATTTTCTTGGTCTTCCGTCTGTCTCCGGGTGATACGCGGTACTAAAGTTAAGTTGGGTTCCCAAGGCCTCGTGGAAACTAGTCCAAAATCGTCCTGTAAACACCGATCCTCTATCGAATATAATCCTCTTAGGCACACCATGAAGCCTGACAATCTCACTGATGAAAACTATATCTATGTCAGGTGACTAATTTATCGTACATATAGGGATAAAATGTGAACTCTTCGTCAGAGTGTCAACTATCACAAAAATCGAGTCGTGTCTACTTGCCGCCAGTGGCAATCCAACAATGAAATCCATCGAAATGACCTCCCATTTCGATTCTGGAATAGCGTGTGGTTGTAGTAATCCTTCCTTATGTCTACATTCAGCCTTAACCTACTGGAATTCTAGACATATTGCCACATAGTTGACTATGTCTGCCTTCATTCGTTTCCAAAAGAATAAGGGTTTAAAGTCTTCCCTCATCTTCGTGACTTCGGGATGAGCCATGTACACTGCTCTATGAGCCTCGTTTAGGATCAAACTTCTCACTCGTCATTGGGTAGTATGTAAATTTGAATTTTAAATATCAATAACTCGTCATTGTCCACAGTAAATCCATCAAATTTTGGTACCATCATTGTGTTTTGTTCAATAAAATCCTTGGCCTCTTTGTACCAATCATCATCGCGCTGTAAGGTTAGAATATTTTCACGTAGATTCATCTGAAGAGGCATCACCGAAAATATGCGTGGTCTCTGACTCAACGCATCAGTCGCTCTATTCACTGTTCCTTTTATGTAAGTAATCTCAAAATCGTACTCGCTAAGCAATTCCGACCAACGACGTTGTTGCGTGTTCATGTTGCTTTGCGTAAATATGTGTTGTAGACCACAGTGGTCCGTTTTTAGTTCAAATTTTCGTCCAATAAGGTAGTGTCTCCAAACTCTCAAGGAATAAACAATGGTTAACAACTCTAAATCATGCGTCACATAGTTCTCCCCATGCCTTCTCAACTTCTCGAGATGTAAGCAATCACTCGATCGTCTTGCATCAAGACTCCGCCTAAGCCTTCCTTGGATGTGTCAGTGCATACCAAGAAGTCCGCATCCATGTCAGGGACCTTTAGTATTGTTGTTGTCGTCAACAACTCCTTGAGCCTCCGAAATGCCTCCGTGCATTTCTTGGTCCAAACAAAATTCTTGTTCTTCTTCTGCAATTCCGTGATCGATTTTCTATTTTCGAAAAACCTTTGATGAACTATCGATATTATCCTGCTAAACCCATGAAGCTACACACTTCTGGGACATTCATCGATGTAGGCCATTCCATAATAGCCTCGACCTTTGTTGGATCCACAGTGATACCATCACCGGAGATGACATGCCCTAAGTAGTGAATCTTCGATTGATAAAACAAGAATTTAGACAGTTTCCCATACAATGTGTTCTCTCATAGACACTTTAGTACTAAGCGCAAGTTCTCACCATGCTCCTCCATCGTCTGATATTAGATCAAAATATCGTCAATGAATACTTGGATGAATTTGTCCAAGTACTCACGGAACACCCAGTTCATCAAGCTCATAAATACCCTAGGGGAATTCGTGAGTCCAAACGGTAAAATGGTAAACTCGTAATGTCCAAACGTAGTCTTAAAGGCAGTCTTAGGGATGTCATCCTCCTTGATCCATAACTGGTGATACCCTAATCTCAAGTTGATCTTTGAAAACACCGTCACACCTTTCATTTGATCAATAGATCATCAATCCTTGGAAACTGATATTGATTCTTGATTGTTGCCTTATTCAATTGACAGTAGTCAATGCAGAGTCTCCACAACCCATCCTTCTTCCGTATGAAGATAACAGGCACACCCCACGATGATACACTTGGATGTATAAGTCTGTAAAACTAAAATGCAAGGATTTTGTAAACGACATGGCAACTATTGTCAAGCTACATGTTGATGGCGAATTTAGAAAGCATGTTTAACTCCTGTAAAATAATTAAAATCATTGTATATTAAAAAATGCAAGACCTTTGATACTGGTAAGATGATATTTACACAAGTAAAAAGAATCCTTACATTTTCCTTTGCTGAGAAAAAGGTGATTTTAATTTTTTCAATGTTCATAAAAACCACTTGTTAGTGTGCTGAAAGTAAACAATCTGGATGCTAATAAAAACCCAAAATAAACCATGGGATTACCTGCGTCTCATAAACCCTAACGGTTTCACAAGGCCACAAAAATTGACCTGTATTCTAACATCAATACAGTTAATCAAACAATCATTCTTACTGAATATTATCAACGATTCTTAATATGTATTAAGCGCCTCTCATTATTGAGCTAAAAAATATCACATGATACTACTAAGATTCCGAAACTACAATCTGGATGGTAATAAAACCATTAAACAAAGTCATGGGCTTAACTGCAACTCATAAACCCTAATGGTTTCATGAGGACGCACCAATTGAATAATATTCTAACAACAATGCATTTAACAAAAATCAGCTTTCTTACTGGAGTTTAACCACTGTTAGAGTATTCCTGAAAAAGTAAAGTGGTTTCTCTATTCCATAAAGTTCGAAAAACTAAGAAATCTACCCCAAAATTACATCTCGAAAAACTCCACCAGGTAAATTAGACTTATTGGATCAGAAATAGAACAATCTAGGGGCCTAACAAGCTAGTGGCTTACTAGAACCATGAGGAAAAACCAAAGGTTATCACTTGCACAACTACAGCTAAATAAACCCTACTTATTTAGTAGAAACATATAAAATTAATGTTAGTATTCGAACACCAAAGCTCTACCCAAACCAGAAATCTAACACTACAACCACTACCATCATTACTTTAAAAGTGCACACTAAAATAACAAAAATATGGCAAGACTCCTACGACTGCACAATACATGATTTTTAACTAAACAACTTGTAAAGGTGGGCCGAAACAAAATCCTTTAAACCCCTTTCATCAGCAAGAGAGACTTTCCAAATGCTTCTTCTATTAAACCCTTTCTCTAAATCCCTGTGTTATTTCACCTAAAATCTAGAGAATCTTTAAAACCCTTTTATAATTTTTGGTTTATCTCAACAAAATCAAGAAAACAAAACTTAGAGCCATTTCCCAAACATGTTCGTATCACTATAATCCAGAAAATACTATAAACACAATTTTTATACATCCATATTTATGTCACTACTATCCAGAGAACTAAAACAATAGATCCCTATTTTATGTAACTGAAATCCGAAATTTAGAAGAAAACTCACTAAAGGCGCATCCATGGGGATGTGTACACCAAAATTCTCAGATCATTAAATGTTAAGATGGGAACACATGCATACATTCGTCATGGTGGATATTCCTATTCAAAAAACTAACTACATTTTCAATAAAAAATTTACACATGCATACCGTAGCCAATGGAGAAGAATCAGAAGCGGTTATCCCGCGCTTACGCTCCATCCAAGTCCTGCTGATGCTCCGTCCAAGTCCTACTTGCCAACCGCTGAGACCTCATTGGTACCTCCCAGCCAACGTTAGGGGTACTCTTCTTCCCCCTGAGCCCCCTGAGACGCAAAGGAGCCACACACACAATACCGGAGAATGCTAGCACCCAGCTCACCTCGCAAGGTCAAGCTACCACTTATTACCCAAGCTGGGTATCCCAACTCCAACAAGAGAAACTCAGTCAAGATAAAATTTCGACAGCATAACGTTACACAAGCCAGATGTGTTCCACACTCCTCCTCTACCGTCCTTTTTATAGAGTTTTCAAGTGATTAGTTTCCCAAACCCTCATTAGATTCATTTTTTAGTTAATTAATTAAGAAGAACCTCCCCCATACACATGTCGCCCGATCCCCTACTTGCACCATAAAAATCAATTTATTAATTAATTAAGTTTTCCTATTTTCCTCACACACCTAAAAACATTCCTAAAAACGCTCCTCAGTGTCCCAATATTCCTTTACATTTCTTAAATGACTTACGCCTTACTTAAATCCTAGTTGAGTTCATAAATAGAAAGTTCCAAAGACTAGATTCCTTACTAAGTTAGACATTCCCCTTTTTCTTTAAGTTTCCCTTTTTCTTTAGGTTTCCCCTTTTCTTTAAGTTTCCCTTTTTCTTTAAGTTTCCCCTTTTTATAACTAAGTTTAGAATTAGGAGGTTTAGACAAAAACAACCAATTACCCCTTTTATTAATTAAAACTTTATTAAAATTTCCACTTTAATTATTAATACTTGAATTTTCTTTACACCCTTCTTGTTTACATGTCTAATTAGTTTTTTTTTGTTCTAAGGTTCTATTCAGACCTAGGTTTTCAATTCAATAGGCTTGGCGACAGTTCTTAAGGAAAAAAAAATTGTTATTAAACTTTACTTATCACATCATTCATTTTAAGGCCAACCAAGTCCTAAGGAGGCATAGTTTTCTAGGCACTAGGTTTATTAACTTACCCCATTAAAAATAGCGACGTGCCCTTTAGGATGCACTACATGCTCCAAGGGTGCCACTTGCCTCTTTCTATTTTATTTGCACGACGTGCCCTTCAAGACGCACTACGGGCTCCAAGGGTGCCACTCGCCTCATGACTAAATTTGGTAGATGTCAAACCCCTAGAGTCAATACTCCGTCAGGTGATCTTGTGGGAGATTGTTATAACCCTAAATTGCACCACACATGCTTACCTGGCATTAGGCCAACTCATATCCCTTCTTTTCCAAAACTCTGCTAAACAACTCTTTGAAAATCCTCTTGTGTCAAGGCCCACGCGCCCTAACCCATTACTGCACACGTGTGCATGCTGGCTGACCCACTACAGCCCGCGTGTACCTAACAAAGCAGGAAAAAAGGAAAGTTGCCGATGAAACAAAAAGATATGGGTCAATTAACTGAAACTCCCATCCATGCATGGCCGAGGGTTCGTCCAAAACCCTAGCTCCTTCTAGCCTATAGAAGAAGGGGTAGGGGTACCATTTGGAGGAGGAAAAAATATAGCGAAGAAACTTTGCCCATTTACATAATCCATTGTCCCAACCCTTTAGCCTTTCCTCATGCCAAAGGAGATTTAACACAAAGCAGTTGGAGGACAGAAGAAGAGGAGCCCAGGATCAAGTTCAAGGAGCGGTGGCTAGTCTCGACTTTGATTGTAAGTTGATTCATATTTCAAGTAATAAAATAATACTTTTCCCATCCCAATGCATGAGTTATCTATGGTTTGGTTAATTTATGCTTAATTTCTAACCCTTGAGTAGAGAAGTAGCACGCATACATAGTTTTTATATGTCTTGATTGCAGGTCATCTGTGGAAGGACTAGCGCAAGCAAGTGGTCATAGCGCAACATAGGATCTACATCGAACGTTGGTAACAAGGTTAGTAGTCCTTTTCCATGTATGTATGGTGAAAGAGGGGTTTAAGTTTTGGGTTGTAGGTTAAAAACGTAATTTCTTTACGGTCAAAATATGCATGCAAGTCTGACCCTAGTTTGCTAGTCCGTAGGGTATTTTTCCCAACAACAGAATTGGCAACCATACTGGGGAGAATACTCTTTAGGGTTTTTGGATTTCTTTAAAGTTTGTGGGTAGTTTAAAGAATAGGTGTTCTATTTTTCTTTGCATGTTTTTATCTGTAAGGTCTGAGCTAGCACGGATCCTGGTTCTTCATAACAGTTTTTCCCTAACTTTTGCTTGACGGTAGTTGTCGGGACACACAGAGGTAGACGCGACCTGCAGAAGGCCTACACGCATGTACTCGCGCCCTATCCTCTTACAACCCACGTGTGAACTCTAGTTGTAGGGATAAAAGTAGTGTGTAGGAGTTCAAAGAACTTTAGAGGTAGTCCACCTCTTCCCTGTCAAAATTATACATTCTCAGGGGGTTTTCTAGAATCCTGTCTGAGTCTTGCTAGTTCACAGTCCTATCTCAGATTGCTTTTTTCACTTTGTTATTCCTTGCATTATTTTTTTTCTTCTTTTCTATTAGAAAAAGCATCCAAGCCTTCAAGGGACCCTGGTTATCAATACCAGAGGCCTCTTCCTGGTCTGGACTGCCTATTTTCATTTTTGTCTTAGAATTATACATACACGTAGCCTGTACAAGGTCAGCCCACGTGTACACGCTACCTGTTTCAGCTCAGCACGTGTTTGCACACGTGCTGTTTTAGTGACAGTAGTGTGCTTGATATGCTACTTTTTTTCAGGATGGGGCAGTCATCCCCTCCTTTGATGAGAAGTATCCCTCTCAGGTGTTTGAGTCTAGGGTGGAACAGTCAGTAGGTTAGGTCATCTTACCCTTAGCCTGCTTTTTCTCAGTTGATAGTTGACAGAAAATAAAAAAAAATAAAAAAAAAATTATGGTTTTTAGACAAGCATAGGAGTCTTTGTTTTCTTGATTTCCATTGTGTGTCTTTACTCTGATTCTTTGCGATCTGCGCTTTAAGCCATAATTTGTTTTTTCTTGGTTTTGTGCTTGTCGGTATTTTCCCTTTGTTGCTTTACTAGCACTTAAATAAAAAAAATCTCTTCTCATTTTCTTCTTTGTTTGAAGAGTGTGTTTCTGCATCATTAGCTAGGGAGAAGTCTTTTATTTCATAAGTTTTCACACTGCATTTAGAGCATAAGTAGCTCGCAGTCGAGCGAAATTCCTTTATGTTTGCTGTATAAAATCTTAGAAAAATTGAAAAGAAAAAGAAGTCTTTCTTTGTGAAAAGTTGTTGAAATTTTGCATTTAGTAAAAGTCTTTTGTTTCCATCTTTTTTCATTCATTTTTTATTTCATCTTTACACATCATCAGTTTCACCCTCATACCCCTTGACATAAGAAAAACCTTAAAAGCAACGCTAATTTAAAATCTATTAGACTTTTTGTTTGTAGGGTTCACAAACTAGTTCAGGACTAGGGCCTTGGATTAGGTTGGATAGGAAACTCTCCAAGGCCATTCAAAACCAAACATTAGAGTCTACGATAGGGAGTTTCTAAGTCTAGTTTCATTGAAGTTATCTGGGACCCCCCTCTAACATAGGGGATAAACACGAGGTCGCGTGTGGAAAGGTAGCGGAGATAACCCCTCCAAAGACGGATCAATCATAGTGGAGAACACATATCGAGGGCTTGTTTTGGGATTCCGTCATTTGCATTTGCCATGGGGCTTCGTGGGTCTCGAATCCATTCGAGGTCCTCAATTGTCTTCCGAACCATTTTCTCTCTATACCCTTGACAGGATTTGGGCTTGATACCCTACTCATTGTGGTCTACCCGACTTTCGACTGTACCCGCCTGGTGACTGTTCGTGTGCTAGCAACCTAGTTGCCAATCTTTTTAGGGACATACATGGGTGACTGTGGGGGTATACCACGATACCTAGGAAAGACATCGGGCCACACTTTGCAGAGTATACTCGGAGGGTGCTTCCATGTTTGAGTTGCACTTGCACTGGTAAGTTGCTCTAGTGTTGGTTGTTGTAACTGTTCTTCCAAATAGTTTAGTGATTGCTTGTATTATCTCTTAGGGGATTCTTTTTAGTGTTTGTTACTTTTGAACATGTAGAATACCTTAGCGTGTCTTGGATCTTCTCACACAGTGGAGGATCCCGAGCTCCGTCATTCATGAAGGCTTCTGGGCCTACCTCCGGTTACACTGGAGCCACCCCCGCCACCATTAAGGTGGAAGCTAGACCAACAAGGGTCTTTCGAAGCCACCGGGTTACAAACCTTTGTGCCCGAACAACTCCCGGAGGAATCAACCGCTACTCTTGGCTCAGTTGAAACCCCAACCACTGATACTTGGCCACCATTTATTGTACCAATCCAATTTTACGAATGCCTGTCAGTGCCTCACACAGCTATGGAAACAAACGATGTTACTTCTTCTGGGAATTATTCCATTCCCACCACAGCTGCTACCACAGAAGAATCATCTCCTAACTTACCATCGTCGGTCAAGCCACCATGATCTCGGCCCCAACTACGTCGCACAGTGGACCGAACCCGTCTATGGCGGCGGACACAACCCCCTTCACACCTAGTGCGACAGGCCCTCCGTTCTCATACGATATGCCTAGTTTGGGTACAGGTCCTACACTCACTTACTCCACTTTACAGACTTTGGGTTTGGGCTCAGGGAGCTCTAACGCTCCCCTGCAAGGTCAACTTGGGGGAACTCCTGTCCCTTTTAACGCTTTTCCTTAAGAAGGAGGTCATATCCCTCCTTCGTCCCCTTCACTTGGTGGTCTGCATCAGCAGTCCATCGGGCAGCCTGCACACACTAGTTTATTTGGAGCAGGGAGTCAAGGAACACTTGCGCACAGTATGCCAGTAGGTTCCTCATTGTTTGTTTGGAACGGGACATTTGGTAACAACACTTTCTCATCCATCGCTTTCCCATCTAGGGGAAATCCCATTTTTGGATAGTCTACTCCAATGCAGGGTACTATTCCTGCGCCGGGGGCACATATAGCAGGACCTTGGAACTCAGGACAAGGATCCGTTCCCTCCTATGGAATGTCGTTCTGGGGTAATTCTTTCTATAGTCAATGGAACCCTGGACAGACTACTATGCCTCTCCCATCAGGACCGGCATGGGGTAATCCTTCCCAAATTCCTTCGAACACGATGCATGCCCAATACCCTATGTCCTTTATGGGAAATCAACCAATGATGTCTCCACAGATGCAAAATACTTATGCTGGTCAGGGCCATGGTTTCTACTAGAATCTGGGCCAGCAGCCAAACTTTTCCTGGCAACTTGGTGCCATTCAAACTCTAGGACCCTTTTTCCCAGGTTATCAGCAGCAACCCAAACTACCATTCCTGGCGATGTT